>OLKM01001641.1:28568-78568 GCA_900291075.1 Melanogrammus aeglefinus
TGTGTTGGGGGCGGGCCAGCCACCCTACAGGTGAACCTATTGGACACCGACTGGGGCAGAGGCCCCCTGGCTGGAGCACGCCAAAACTACCCCCGAGAGGGCCCCGTGAGAGACACAACACACACACACACCACACACACAACACAACACACACACACCACACACACACAATACATCACAACACACACACACACACACACCACATTCGGGGGGGCGCCCGCGCACACACACACACTGAGACACACACACTAAGACGCACCGCCACACCACACCCACACATACAGATGCACAAGACACACAAGACAGACACACTAGACACAGACACAACACACCACACACACACCGCCACCACACACAACACACACACACACACACACACACACCACACACACACACACACACACACACATAAGGAACACACTGATTACACACTAGGACAGACACCACTCGCTAAGATTTGAAAACTCACACACACACACACATAGAGAACACACTACGACACAACACAACACACAGAGAACACACGCAACATTACATACCACGACACTGAGAACGCCACTAAGAACAGACAACACACACGCAACGAGATGCAACAATTTGCATCTCAGTGCGGTGTTGTGTGTGTGTGTGTGTGTTTCACACTAAGTCAAACACACACACATAAGAATATGAGGGCCCACATTATTCAGAATTAGCAGCACACATACACATATGAGAACCAAACTCACATACTATACTGAAAACACTCGCAGCACAATACAAGTGAAAAGCTTTTACACACAAAACTGAAACACACAATCAACTGAAAAATGATACGCTCACATACACAACTGATAAACGTGCATAAAAACGAGTGGAACCTTTCACACGGACTACTGAAATGCTTTCACCCATGCTAGTAAGATGTTCCCGTATACACAGCTTAAGTCCTCGTGAACGCGCTCGCCTGTTGTTGCGCAGACATCGTTGTAGCGCTTGTGTCTGTAGCCAATCTATTCTTTGTCTGAATTGCGCGCTTTTTCTCAACCACCTTCCAATCCAACTGACACGCCTTCCGTGTCCACTGAAACCCTCACACACATATGAGTGAAACACCTTTACGTACATGTCTGAGGTTTTCCGTATGGTATGTGAACGGTTTCATGTGTGTGTGTGTGAGAGGACATCTTTCAGCCGTGCATGTGAGAACATTTTACTCGTGTGTGTGAAAGCATTTCAGTAGTCCGTGTAAAAGGTTCCACGAGTTGTTACGAGAGCTTTTTCAGTTGTTTGAGCGAAGGTGTTTCAGTTGTGTATGTAAGAGCTTTTCACTTGTGTGTGTGTGAGGTTTTCAGTGTAGTATGTGAATGGTTTCAAGTGTGTGTGTGAGAGGACATTTGAGCTGTGTATAAGAACATTTTACTAGTCTGTGAAAGCATTTCAGTAGTCCGTGTAAAAGGTTTCATTAGGTTTTTATGCACGTTTTTCAGTTGTGTATGTCAGCGTATCATTTTTCAGTTGATTGTGTGTTTCAGTTCTGTGTGTAAAAGCTTTTCACTTGTATGTGTGCGAGGTTTTCAGTATAGTGTGTGACTGAGTTTGGTTTCATATGTGCATGCGCATGCTAATTCTGAATAATGTCCCATACGGCCCCTCACACAGGGCGGTGGCCTCCCTCAACACCCCTCTGTTTCCCCTTGACCCCACCTCGGACCCCCTGATGAAGATCAAAGCCATCCCCATCTTCGACTATCAGATCTACTTCCAAGAGCCGGTGAGACACACACACACACACACACACACACACACACACACACACACACACACACACACACACACACACACACACACACACACACACACACACACACACACACACACACACACACACACACACACACACACACACACACACACACGCGCGCGCGCGCGCGCGCGCGCACACACACACACACACTAGGACACACACTCTAGGCACACACACACACACACACACACACACATAGACACACACTAGTACGCACGCACACACACACACACACACACACACACACACAGCCATCCACTCACACACCCAAACACACAAACACACACACACACACACAAGGACTCACTCACTCACACACTATGCCACACACTCCCACTCACACACACACAGTAATACGCACACTCATCGCGAACACACACACATAGTAAGACACTCACACACTCACGCACACACACACACACACACACACACACACAGTAAGACTCACACTCACATACTAAGACACACTAAGACACACAATCACATCACACACTAAGAGACACAAACACAGAAACACACTAAGATGCACGCTTTAAGACACACCAAGAGACACACACTAAGACAAACATATGTTGTTTTTTCAATGGGATATGTCTTCCATCAGCAATCTCTACAATCTCTCTCTCCCTCTCTCTCTTTTTTTTTCTCTCTCTCTCTCTCTCTCTCTCTCTCTCTCTCTCTCTCTCTCTCTCTCTCTCTCTCTCTCTCTCTCTCTCTCTCTCTCTCTCTCTCTCTCTCTCTCTGTCTCTCTCTCTCTCCCCTCTCTCTCTCTCTCTCTCTCCCCTCTCCTCTCTCTCCTCTCTCTCTCTCTCTCTCTCTCTCTCTCTCTCTCTCTCTCTCTCTCTCTCTCTCTCTCTCTCCCCCCCCTCTCTTCTCTCTCTCTCTCTCTCCCCTCTCCCCCTCCTCTCTCTCTCTCTCTCTCCTCTCTCTCTCTCTCTCTCTCCTCTCTCTCTCTCTCTCTCTCTCTCTCTCTCTCTCTCTCTCTCTCTCTCTCTCTCCCTCTCTCTCTCTCTCCTCTCTCCTCTCTCTGTCTCTCTCTCTCTCTCTCTCTCTCTCTCTCTCTCTCTCTCTCTCTCTCTCTCTCTCTCTCTCTCTCTCTCTCTCTCTCTCTCTCTCTCTCTCTCCTCTCTCTCTCTCCTCTCTCTCTCTCTCTCCTCTCTCTCTCTCTCTCTCTCTCTCTCTCTCTCTCTCTCTCTCTCTCTCTCTCTCTCTCTCTCTCTCTCTCTCCTCCTCTCTCTCTCTCTCTCTCTCTCTCTCTCTCTCTCTCTCTCTCTCTCTCTCTCTCTCTCTCTCTCTCTCTCTCTCTCTCTCTCAGGGGGTCGCGGAGGCTGAGCTGGAGAAGGACCTGGAGAGAACGTTCAAGATCTTCTTCCTTGACATCAGTCCTGTGAGGACACACACACACTCTGTCACACAGAAACACACACAACACACACACAGCCACACACACACACACTCACACACGCTCTCTCTCGCTCTCGCTCTCTCTCCATCACACACACACATGCACACTTCCTAAAAAAACACACATTACTCTCCCCATACACAACCATGCCCCGTGTGTGTGTGTGTGTGTGTGTGTGTAATGTGTGTGTGTGTGTGTGTGTGTGTGTGTGTGTGTGTGTGTGTGTGTGGTGTGTGTGTGTGTGTGTGTGTGTGTGTGTGTGTGTGTGTGTGTGTGTGTGTGTGTGTGTGTGTGTGTGTGTGTGTGTGTGTGTGTGTGTGTGTGTGTGTGTCTCTCTCTCCACAGGACGTTCCACAGATCAGCACAGCAGGGGTCTGTGCCAGAGGTAAGACAGTCCACCTCTGATAGCTCCGCCCACATCAGGGCCGTGGTGAATGAATGAACGTCCATGGGGAATGAATGAATGAACATCCATGGGGAATGAATGAATGAACATCCAAGGGGAATGAATGAATGAACATTCAAATTAATTAACGTCCATGGTGAATAAATGAATGAATGAATGAATGAACGTCCATTGTGAATGAATTTCTAGGTGTGCAGCACCCAACACAACACAACCTTTGTGTGGTTTTAAGATCTTTTTGATCTTTTACACATTTTAAACATTTCTTCAACATTTGAAACTTCTTTGTGTGTTTTTTTGTGTGTGTGTTTGTGTGCGTGTGTGTGTGTGCGTGTGTGTTTGTGTGTCCATGTTTGTTTGTTTTTGTGTGTCCATGTTTATATGTGTGTGTGTCCATGTTTGTTTATATGTGTGTGTGTGTGTGTGTGTGTGTGTGTGTGTGTGTGTGTGTGTGTGTGTGTGTGTGTGTGTGTGTGTGTGTGTGTGTGTGTGTGTGTGTGTGTGTGTGTGTGTGTGTGTGTGTGTGTGTCTGGGCTGTGTGTTTGTGTGTGTGTCCATGTTTGTTTATATGTGTGTGTGTGTATGTGTGTGTGTGTGTGTGTTTGTCTGGTGTGTGTGTGTGTGTGTGTGTGTGTGTGTGTGTGTGTGTGTGTGTGTGTGTGTGTGTGTGTGTGTGTGTGTGTGTGTGTGTGCGCGTGTGTGTGTAACAGGGGGTCTGTTTGTGGGGTTACCAGAAGAGATTCCAAGAAGTAGCTTCGTCACGGAGTCTGATCTGCAGTTCTACATAGAGCAGTTCAAGCGCTCAGGATTCAGGTGCACATGCACACACACACACACACACACACACACACACACACACACACACACACACACACACACACACACACACACACACACACACACACACACACACACACACACACACACGCACATATAAACAAACATGGACACACAGACACACACACACACACATATAAACAAACATGGACACACACACACACGCACGCACGCACGCACACAAACACATGGACATGGACACACAAACACACGCACGCACGCACATAAACACACACTTACATGTATCTTTCAAATACACACACGCCCAAGCACGTACAGGCACACACACGCATATGAAAACACTTACATACTCAAATACACACACACAAGTGCACACGTATACATAGGCATTCATAAAAACACACATACAAGTACACACTTGCATGCATACAAACAGCTGTATACTCAAATGCAGACACGCACACAAACACACTCTCACACACACACATACAAACACACACTCCCATGGTTCAGCGACGTTGCAGCTGGTGCCACTTCTCATGGGCGTAGAGTCCGATCCTTGAGCCGCACATTCGTCCCCAGATGGAGCAAGGGAAACCAGATGCCAGAAAGGTACCAGCCGCCCACTGGTCTCTCTGGATGCGCCTCTCGGAACGTCGGTCTTGGTTAGTTTGGGGAATTTGACAAACTGCAGTAGCACACGTTAGCTGCCAGGCTGGTCTGTTGAGTGCCAGAGTTTCAAGCTGTGTGAGAGAGATGTTCGCTCGCTTTAGGAGGTCCCTGGTGTAGTCCTTAAAACGCCACTTTTGGCCTCCAGCGGAGCACTTTGCCCCCATTAGTTGGAGGTAGAGGACTTGGCGGGGCAGGCGGTATTAAGGCATGCGTATGGTGTGCCCTATCCAGTGCAGATGTTTTTTTGCCACAGCTGCTTCCATACAGATTGAGCCGGTGTTGCTGCGGATGTCTTTACGGGGGATTCGATCTTCCCAGGAAAGACTGAGGATCTTCTGTAGGCAGCCGATATGGAAGGGCTCTACGTGGCTGATGTGCTGGTGGTATGTGGTCCATGACTCTGCCCCATAAAGCAGAGTGGACCTTGGTACTGACCTTCAGGTTACGTTTTTCAAATACCCTGCTGTGCAGGTGTCCAAATGATGATGAGGCTTTATTGATCCGGGTGTGTATTGCTGTCTCAAGGGAGCAGCATGAGGACAAAGTTAATCCAAGGTAAGTGAAGTGATCCACTGTTTTAAGTGGAACACTGTGTATGTGGAAACTGGGGGGGGGGGGGGGGGTGGGGGGGGGGGGTGTTGAGACGGGACATGACCTCTGTTTTTTTAATGTTAACCTGTAGGCCAAAGGATTGGTACAGACTGGATATTGTGTTGAGGGCGTGCTGCATAGAGTCCGGGCTGTGAGCTAAGATGGCACAGTCATCAGCATACTGAAGCTCACAGATTTGGCGGGTCTTTGTCTTAGTGTGGGCCTGGAGGCGATAGATGTTGAAGAGGCTTCCATCAAGGCGGTATTCCACATGGACACCGTCTTCATGTCCCATGACACTGTGGAAGAGGCAGGTGATGGCTGAGAGGAGGATGTTAAAGAGCACCGGAGCCAAGACACAGCCTTGTTCACCCCAACGTTTACCTTAAAAAATTCTGACTGGAGTTCTCCTGTGAACACTCTGGCTTGCATCCCGTCATGCAGCTGCTGTAGGATGATAAGAAACTTGGGTGATTCCCCAAGTTTGCAGAGCAACTCACGGTTCACGGTGTCAAAAGCTTTGCTGAGGTCGATGAAGGCTATGTAAAGGTCTTTGTGATGTTCTTGGCTCTTCTCCAGCAGCTGCCTCAGGACAAAAACCATGTCTGTCGTGGATCTGGTCTTCCGGAAACCACACTGTGTTTCCGGAAGCACACCTCAGATGTGATCAACCAATCTGGTGAGCATGATCTTGGCCAGGACTTTCCCTGCGCTGGAGAGGAGAGATATTCCGCGGCTGTTGCCGCATACTGCTCTGTCTCCTTTTTGTTTAAAAATGACCACGATGTTAGCATCCTTCCAGTCCTGTGGGAGGATCCCACGTTCCCAGATGTTTTGGATCAGGAGTTGCAGGCCACGCGTGAGGATGTATCCTCACGCGTTTTTTAAAAACCTTTGCAGGGATTCCATCGGGTCCAGCGCTTTTATTGTTCTTCAGCCCTGCAATGGCTTGCTGGATTTCTGAATAAAGTGGTGGGGTGTCCAGGTGCGTGGTTGGCGGCAGGTCTGGGAGATAAGGCCGTACAATGTTTTTATGGCATCGTAAAAGCCTTGAGTGCTGTTGCAATCTGCCAGGTTCTAGATCTCTCGCGCCTTTTGCACCCACCAGCTGTCCTCCATATTCCGGAGGGCTCGCTGGGTTGCTGTCTTTGCAGCAGTAAAGGTGGTTTTAAGGGAGGGAGATCCAGGGCAGAACAGGAGAGCTTTGGGGGCCTCATGCTTGGTTTTTGGGAGTGACTGTACCTCAGCTGAGTTACAGTCAAACCAGTCCTTGTGACGTTTCCTTGACTGACTGAGCAGCTCTACGGCTGCGCTATGAATAGCCTGGCGCAGGGCTTGCCAGTTGGCTGATTCCTCCAGGATCTTATAGAGGTTTTCAGCAAGGAGCCGTCGAAGGTTGTCTTTGGTGGTGGGGCTGTTCAGCACTGTACGGTTGAGTATCTTGTTTGGAACGTTCCACAAAGCAATGCTTCGCTTTTTTTTATCTTTTACTTTTCGACCGCGAGGGGGGATGCCCCGACGGTTGCGGCTTACCGCCCGGAGTATGGGGAGCAGACAATTTTGGGACCAACTTTTCTAGGTCCTCCCCTATCTCAGGGGGGAGAAGTGCGGGGCTGCTCAGTCGCAGTGGAAGCTGCCGAAAAGACGCGCTGCTCCATCCCACAGTCTTAACGACCATCACTCCATTTCCGTCTGTGTGCATGGTTTAGCTAGATACTCCCAGCCACATCCTTGGCCTGTACCCACCAGCATTCCACAACGACACAGGACAAAACACACACACACTGCTCATACACACATTTACTTCCGTGAGCCATCACTCATAAACACACTCAGTTGTCAACAGACACTTTGACTCACACCTTACACCTCTCTGTTCCAGGAGGCCTTTGAACTGGTACCGTAACATTGAGAGGAACTGGAGGTGGATGTGTTCCCGTCCCCAGGGAAAGGTTTGTTTAACGCACTTACCTCACTTGTAAAACAAATTCCTCATACAGCTTTGCGCTCTCTGGACTTTCTATCTACCCAGTCCGCATAACTCGTTCTGGGTTTGGGAAGGGGGCCTTCATGTACTCTGCTCCCTCTGCCTGCAACAGTCTTCAATTAAACAATATCACACTCGAGGGAGTGCGGTTGTACTGAATATGAGCACGACTGTTTTGGTCGTTGGTACGAGGCTGTAGGCTGAGTGCCGAAGATAATCACAGCCGTGCTGATATTCAGTACAACCGCACTCCCTCGAGTGGGATATTGCTTTTATACAACAGTTTTACAAGCACCATTTATTAGTTAACTGTAATAAGCAACTGCTATTTTTTGTTTATTTAATGATTTATTTGGCTTTGCCAACACAGATCCGAAACTGTACTGGGACTGATCTATTGCCAAGCAACACATAAACACACTAGCAATCTAAGCTACATAAAGACCGTTAATAACATTAACGGTTATTAAGAACTTGTAAAGTGGAGTGATGTCTGTATTTTTATTCTTTAAACTTTATTGACATTTTGATTGTTGTATTTTGCTTCATATTTGTATTCTGTGATTTGTATCTCCTGGACTTTTGTGATCAGGGCATTGCTGTAAAAGAGCTGTTTGAGCTCAGTCTTTTTTCCCCTGATTAAACAAATCTATCAATACTCTGATGACTTACACTGCATGCAGTCAGCCAGGGTTGCATGGTCCGGACAGTAGCACAGGCTTCCAACTGACCATCAGTCATGGTGGAATGGTATTTGATATACTTGAAGGTTGTATCAGCGATTCTTTGCCGAAACATAAATGATCACACTCATCTGATCTTTCCTAGCGATCACGAGTCATCTGACATCGCTGATACAACCTTTAATAATCGTCATGTGGGAAAAAGGCTTACTGACATTAATAAGCAGAGCTAAATAATGCAGTCATGGAGGTAGCATTTTTCCTCATGTTTGGAAACTTTGCCTTTGTGAGTAAAGGGCTGATGAACCTTTATGTTTTTGCGTCGTTTGCAGCCCTTGCTGCTGCGTTGTCTCGACGGAAGGTAACATTTTATGGGAGGAGCACGTCAGGCCCTTGCGGTGGACGCAAGGAGTGTCCGCAAGGACGTAACATTTAACCCCCTTGCGTTGCGTAAATGTGGGAACATAATCAGCCCTTAAGGTCCAAATTGATCCAGAATCTCAATACCAGCTTGTACTGTCAACTTCTCACCCTCCACTGCAGACTAGTTCATGGGAAGCAGTGCTGCAATTTTGGATGCGAGTAAATCAACCTCTCCATTTTCCATTATATATACAGTATATAACATTTAGATATTATATTATAGTTTTTTTGAAATGTCGGGTGATTGACTGGCACTACCTTTGCGAACTACGTATTGGGCACAAGTGGATCAAACTAAATATATGTGTGTGTGTGTGTCTGTGTTTGTGTCCGTCTTTGTGTGTGTGTGAGTGTGTGTGTCCATGTGTGTGTGTGGGTCTGTGTCCATGTTTGTGTGTGCGTGTGACTGTGTGTCTGTGTGTGTATGTCAATGTGTGTGTTTGTATCTGTGTGTGTGTCTGTGTCCATGTTTGTGTGTGTATGTGTGCGTGTGACTGTGTGTGTGTGTCTGTCTGTGTGTGTGTTTGTGTCCATGTATATCCATATTTGTGTGTGCGTGTGATTGATTGTGTGTGTGTGTGTGTGTATTTGTCCATGTGTGTGTGTGTGTGTGCGTGTGACTGTGTGTGTGTGTGTGTGTGTTTGTGTCCATGTATGTGTGTGTGTGTGTCTGTGTCCATGTGTCTGTGTGTGTGTGTGTGTGTGTGTGTGTGTGTGTGTGTGTGTGTGTGTGTGTGTGTGTGTGTGTGTGTGTGTGTGTGTGTTCCAGCTCATGATGCCAGCCCTGATGGTGACTGCTGGGAAAGACATTGTCCTCCTGCCTATCCTTACCAAGGGGATGGAGGAACAGGTACACGCACACACAAACACACACACACACACACACACACACACACACACACACACACACACACACACACACACACACACACACACACACACACACACACACACACACAGTTGAACAGACACACAAGCACGAACACACACACACACATACTGATTCACACAGACGGAATACACACACACACACACACAAACACACACACACAGGTGAAAAGACACACACGAGCAAGAACACACACACACACACACATACTGATCCACACACATACGGAATACACACACACACACACACACACACACACACACACACACGCACACGCACACGACACACACGAACACGCACAGCACAACACACACACGATCACACACGACACACACACACACACACACGCACGCACGCACACGCACACGCACACGCACACGCACACACACACACACCAGGGCTCCAGACTAACTTTTTTCACTAGGAGCATTGTGGCCTCTGACTGAAAATTTTAGGGGCACACACCATAAATCAACATGGCAATGTGATTTTCTCTTTTTTTATATATTTCATCTATACCAACTGTTTCCGTGTGTACGCGCATGCTTCCGACGAGCACGGAAGCAACAGTTTCACGGGAGTGTGCCGGCTTGTCGTGCCGCAGGACGCTGTGCCTCCTCTCTGCCTGCTCACATCTCCATTGAGAACGCAGCAGGCACGACAAACGCCTCCGGTCTGAAAAGCCCTTTATTGCACATGAAGTCCTGACCGGGTTCAGGTACCCGTGGGTACCCGTGGATACCCGAACCAGGTGACCCGCACAATTTGGATGAAACGGGTGAAAAATAATGTACTGTGTCGGACACGGGTGCGGGTCGGTTTCGGACGCCTGAAAAGCGCGTGTTGGACGCGGGTTGGATGCGGGTTGGACGCGGGTTTTGCGATTGCAAGCGAGACTTCTCCGGGGCTGGAGATGTTATTCAGGAGCGGAGCAGTCAACTAAAACCCTCAACAGTGGAAGATGTGCTTTTTTCGCACAGCAATCTGAAGCACCAGGCCAAACACCACCTAGTGTAATTCCCCGGCGTTCCAACTAATGTGGCTAATTTTCCTTCGGGTGCAGGTCGGGCGTCAATATCAATTTATTACAGGTCGGGTCGATTGCGGAACGTAATTTGCGCTACTGTTGGAACACGGGTCGGATGCGGTATTCCGGGTACGGGTGGGTGCGTGTTTACAAAATAAGACCCGTGCCGGACTCTGGCACTGGCACACTAGTGATGGGTCCTTTGTGACCGAATCAGTTTGAATGAACGAATCTTTAACACGAACAAACCAAACTGATTCTTCTCTCTCGTTCGTCTTGTTCGTTCTCAGACTTGACTCCTCCCAGACCCACTAGTCACTGACTCGCTGACTCGCTGTTCGTTCACTGACTGTGAGTGGTGAAGAGGGAAGAGGCTTAGTGAGCGAGCATACGATTATACGATTCAATATCAGTGAAATGGTAAATGCATGCAGTCTTTGTACTTTCTGTGTCATGCCAGATTAATCAAATATTTTGTCTCGTCAATCTGTCTCGTTCTTTAATGGTTCGTTCTCCGACCGGGACCCCCACAATCATTGCTAAATCAAATATATTATCTTGCTAATATGTTAAACATCCAATAATCAACTACACCCCCCCCCATCCCGCTGCGTTTGGTTAAATTTGTAATATTGATTGATGACCGACTTCCACGATAATTTGAGAATGAGAACGAGGGAGGAGCTGAGTCTGACTGACTGAACCGTGCATTCCATGATTCGATTCACCGCTACCGGAAACTCGACTGAACGAACGAATCAAGGAAAATAATCATTGAATCCATCCTTATGGCACACTAGCCGCAGGTCCGAAGAACAAGTCACTAGTTTGCTCACAGAGACGTTTAGACGCGCTCGATATTTAAACTCTAGGACCCTCCCCCTCCACACATTAGCCACTAATGCCGGGAACACACCAAAAGCGTTACTCGCGTACCATGTACGCGCGTAACGCAGCTAAAATGTTGCTTGACCATTTTGTGTCAAATGGTCAGATACGCGCGTAACGCGCGTAGATGAGACCGCCCAATTTCTCCCGCTCATTCTCTTTCCAAAGCTCCGCAAACATGAAGGTCACTACCATCGGTGAATGATAGAGCTTGGATCGGGTTAAGATTAAAATAATCTCGGATATAAATAACAATAATCGGGTTAAATAACATGGTATACATGGTATATAATAACACATGGTGTGTCTGTTGTGTTTCCAGCATTCGTAGTGTTGATCAGCAGGGATATAGTCCGCCAAGACGTTGAGGTTGCTTAGCAACCAGAGACGCTGTCCATGCAAGTGAATGGAGCGTTCCCTCTTCGTCATAACTATCAAACCAAACATCCTTCACATTCACCGAGCGAACATTATGAAAGTAAAATGCACATTTCTCGCTAGAAATGTTTACATAAACGCATTTAATGGCGTAACTATGTTACTATTTCCACCCAGAATAAAGAAAGATGTCGGCCGGCCGTATGCTTCTGTGCAAGCTCTCTCTGCCAGTGACGTCGGGTCAAGCTCAACGCTGATTGGCTATTGCGGCGCGTACGCGCGTAAAAAGTTCAATTTTTTGAACTCTTCGTACGCGCGTATATTGACGCGCGTATATATACGCGCGTCAATATACGCGCCTCATACGCGCCTAACGCGAGTAAAATGTTGCTTAAACGCGTGTAACGCGTGTACGCGTCCCATACGCGCGTAAACCAATGGTTCCCTATGGGAAAATGGCCGATTTTATACGCGTGATACGCGGGTAACGCTTTTGGTGTGGCCGTAGCATAACAGTGGCCATTCCCTATCCTTCTCACACTCATTGGCCTGCTACAGATTCCGGATTCGTTGACGCGCCCCTTCCCCGTTTAACGTGTAATAAGTAATATTTTTTTAAAAAAAGGGCAAATTTACTGGTCGCACATGTGATGTAAAATTCAGTCGCACACTCTCCTATTTTGGTCGAACATTTGGTCGCAGTTTGGAGCATTGCCACACACACACACACACACAAACACACACACACACACACACACAAGGAGACACGCATGGAGACACACACACACGGACAAACACACACACAGACACACATACACGCTTTGCAAATGTAACTTCAGATAGATGAGATTCAACAAACACACACTCCATCACTAATCATCCTCAGAATAATTGTAGCACAAAAGTTTCCAAGCAAACCCCTCCCTTTTAAAATCCCCTCGTAAGGAATGTGTTTGAAGGAACATAACGGTAAAAAGATGGCTTCTAACAATAGCGACAAAATGCTCTGGAAGAACAAAATGGCGGCCACTAAAATCATCTGCTTCATGCAAGCGTAGAAATGCCCAGTGAAGTTACTTGCAAGTTACTTTACTAAAGGTATTAGTTACAGTTACTAGTTACCTCTCCCAAAAAGTAACTAAATGAGTTACTCGGTTACAAATTATAAAAGTTACTTTGGAAAGTAACTATTGCGTAACTGTCAAGTAATTAGTAACAAATTTGTGTAAACAACACCTGCCTCACTCTGCCTCTGACTGGCTTACCTTGAGATTTAAGTGTACCTCAGCCAAGCGTCATCATTTATGCGATTGTCTCGTGCCCACTAACCAAGAAAGAACAGTAAAGAGAGAGAGATCTAGTTGGTCTGACGACAAAATAGCTGGTAACAGTGTCATAATGATGGAAAGAGAAAAAAGTAACGCTGTTATTCCCATCACTGGAAATTTCCATAAATTACTTGACTCCACCCAGCTCCAGCAGATATTGAACAGATTTTTTCCCTCTCTGGTCTACAGATCTCCAACCTCACCAGAAATCACATCGAGGACTGCGGACATTGGACTCAAATGGAGAAGTACGACGTTTTGGGAGAGTCTAATGCTAAACAATACTTCGCATTGTGTAGCGTCTTATCTTATCTCTGCTGTATACGGGGGAGTGGTTAACCTAGTGATTGTGAGTGCTTGGCACTTGGTTCTATGAACGTCCATACTGTACCGACAGCGGTATATTGTTTCACCTTCTTCCGACAATGAACTTATTGTAAGTCACTTTGGATAAATGCTTCTGCTAAACGTAAACGAGTCAATTAAGCTGGTTCCGGTGATGACACAGTCATGATTCGGTCCTCAACTGTGTGTGTGTGTGTGTGTGTGTGTGTGTGTGTGTGTGTGTGTGTGTGTGTGTGTGTGTGTGTGTGTGTGTGTGTGTGTGTGTGTGTGTGTGTGTGTGTGTGTGTGTGTGTGTGTGTGTGTGTGTGTGTGTGTGTGTGTGTGTGTGTGTGTGTGTGTGTGTGTGTATGTGTGTCGTCTCTCAGGCCGGCTGAGGTGAACCGAATCCTGATCTCCTGGCTCCAGGAGACCCACAGGAAACTCCCCGTTACCATGGCGCCCAAACTGTGACGAGGGCCCTCGTACCCATGGCGACAAAACCCTGTCGACAGCTCTCTCCATAACCGTGGAAACTGTGACGACTGATTGAGTGAAAGAGGCTTAACAATAGTCATAATAAAATCTTATTATGTCGAAAATTTCAGCCAAATATTAACCAACATTTTCATAACCACCATTCTGAATTAGTTACGACATTTATGTCTGCTTGTTAAGGAAAATAAACAAAACAAAGAAGACTAGAAGCTGCTTTGGATACTAAAAAGTAGTCTGTATAGCTTTAATTTTGGGCGCGATAAATATTTATTTTTAACTGGTGATAAAGCATGGGTAATAGAGTGGGGAAGTCACGCCCCTTCCGGTAGAGCCCATGAGATCCCATTAGATCGAAAAATATGTATGGGTTTCAACGGAGAGAAAGTAATTATCTTCTGGTTCCAGTCTTTATATGCCCCGGATTACACATATGTTGTTTGTGGATTTGAATGATCATTTTTCATGTCAAGAGTTTGACTGTTTATTGTGCAATTGTTCAGTGAAAGGCTGTAGAGAAAACACAATGAGAAAGAATACATGTCTCTTATGTGCCATCACATTCCCTGCTCCTGGCGTGGAGAAGATCGACAATCTCCCCATCGGCATAACTGAAACTCCTCACAGGCCCAAACTTATAATGGTTTTCACCTCTTTTGATCCTTTTATCCTCCCCTTGGGAAAAACCTAACATCAAACTTCTTCACGAAAATGTTTCGTTTTCTTTGCATGAAAAATTATCATTTAAATCCACAAACAACGTGTGTGTAATCCGGGGCATATAAAGATGGGACCAGAGAATAATTACTTTCCTCTCCATTGAAACCCATTCATATTCTACGATCTCAGAGGTCCCACGGGGTCTACCGGAAAGGGCGTGGCTTCGCCACTCTATCTAAGTAGCTTAGATAAGATATTCAAATTCTTTTTTTGTCACGTTCATGATGAAACAACTTAGTTATTGTTGATTGTTTGATTCTATATCCAAATAATATCTTCATCTTTTATTGTGAACTAACGTTTTCAGTGCGTTTCAAAATTATTGAAGAATTTCTATTTGTTTTTATGTCTTTTTTATCGGCCGTCATGGAAATAAAGGGTAACACTGTTCTTTTATATCAGTTGTCATGAAAAAATACAACGGGTAACACTGTAGGTTTTTTTATAGGTTGTCATGAAAATAAACATAAGGGGCTACACTGTTGTCTTTCGTAATCCTATCCCTAGCCCTAACCACGACTGATAAAAAACAAGGGCTGTGGTTTTTTTTATCAGCCGTCATCAAATAAAACGCAAGGGGAAACACTGTCTTTTTCATTAGTCTTTATGTTTTTTATCAAATAAAACATGGCGTAACGCTGTCATTTTTAATCTGTCATCATGAAAATAAACTAAGGTTAACGTTATTTTTATCGGCCATCTTGAAAAAAACGACCGATACATAACTGTCGTTTTTTATCAAAGAAAGCATAAGATTAACAATATATATTTTTTTAATCATATGTTTTTTTCATGACGATTTTTTATCAAAAAAAGCATAAGGGGTAGCACTGTTGTTTTTTATCGGCCGTTGTGAAATAAAACTTAAAGGGTAACACTGTCGTTTCTTATAAAATAAGGGGTAACACTTTTTTTATCAAATAAAGCATAAGGGGTAACACTGTTGTTTTTTATGTTGTCGTCATGAAGAAAAAAACGACGACTGCTGCTTTTTATCGTTAAACATAAGGGGTAACACACTTTTTTTATAGGTCGTTTTTATCAAATTAACCATAAGGGGTTACACTGTCGTCTTTCGTAACCCTACCCCTAACCCTTAACACGACAGATAAGAAACAATGGTTAACAGTGTTTGTAGTCAAATAAAACATAAGGGGTCACACTGTCGTTTTTTATTGGTCGTCATCTAATGAAAAATGAGGGGTAATACTGTCGTTTTTTTTATTGGTCATCATCTAATGAAATATGAGGGGTCACACTGTCGTTTTTTTAAGGTTATCATGAAAAAAATCTTTAGGGGAACCACCATCGTATTTTATCAGTCATCATGCAGAAAATCATACGGGGTTCAAGTCCTGCCAACAACACTCTCCTGGGAAGGGGTGGTTAATCCATGTTTTCTTTCAATGACCTTTGACCCTTGACCTTTGACCCATAAGGTGCCTTTGTCGATGAGCTGTCTCTTATCTGTTCTGGGGAGATGTACCCCTGTGGGAAAGAAACCACTATGGAGAAAATGTATGGGACATTTACTTCGGGAACCACACTGTTGCGCTCTATAGACATGATATCATTACGTTTTTAACTTTTATTACGGTTCAATGGAAACAAAACATAAGCAGGAATGAGACACTGAGACACAGATAGAAAGATACCTTAGTCATGACACTACAGTGTATTATATATTCTTTCTTGATTTTTGCATTTGTTACTTACTTACTCAAGCCAGAAAATGAGAAAGTTATTTATTTATTTTTTAGAATTGATTTCCGTTCCGCGGACTTAATGCCCTATATAATGTATTTAAAAGGGTGATGCCACCAGGTGTGAGTGTGATTAGCCTTTGTAAGCCGTTTTGAAACTCTGCCTCTTCCTCTGTTTTAGTGACATCACAAGTAGGCATGTCCACCTAGACATATGCTGAATAAATCGGTCCACCAGCCTACCCAGTGGACCGCAGCAAACGTTACTCATCTATCCAGCATTCTGGACAGGCCCAACTGTGATGTCACTAAAACACAGGAAAAGGCAGATTTTCCCATGGCTTGTAACGGCTTATGATACTCACACCTGGTGGCGTGATAGGGGCCAATATTACAACGGTAACATCCATACACATCTCTTTTCCGTACAGATCAAATGTTTTACTTCTCAGGGTGGCAATAGCTTAAAATGTCCCGTAAGCAATGGCAACTTAGCCCGTTTAGCTGTTTATATAGTGTTTTTAAACTGCGCCTCAGATTATGATTTTGATACAATTATATTTTTATTAAAATATAAAATTTTATCAAAAATGTTATTAGTTTTTCAAACCAAATTGTATATAATTTTATGTTTAATAATTATTATATACATTATAATTATATTTATTGATGTTTCGTGTAAAATATATTTTCAAGGTAAATATTGAATTCTTAAAACAGCTAAATTGCTTTTTGCGACAATACCTGTTAACATTTGTCAAACTTGCCACACACAAACCAGTGGAACTTTGATCCCTCTAGTGGCCGAGTCTGGGATTTCTTTAAGAACGGTGAAAGAGGGTAAATCCATGTTGCCATGTCGCCCCCTGCTGCGGGGTGTCTTCAAAGCCTGTTGTGCTTGAAGAGCTTCTGCCAGGCGGGCATGATGTGTTCGTAGATCGTCTCTATCTGTTAGCAAGAGCACAAGACAGCATTTTGAGTCGATATGCATTTGCATTTATTTTTTCAAATTTAGGGCGTTTACAAACTTACAATAAGTGTGTCAGTAAGAGGCAGGACGTACAAACATACAATAAGTGGGTACATTAAGTACCAGGACGTACAAACACACAATAAGTGCGTACATTAAGTGCCAGGACATACAGGACGTCTTAGTGTATTACCAACAGTGACCATGGAAACGGTGGTCGCAGCTCTTTTCAGGTCATTGACCAAGTCCTGCCGTGTAGTTCTGGGCTGATTCCTCACCTTTCTTAGCATCATAGAGACCCCACGAGGTTATATCTTGCGTGGGGCTCCACTCCGATTGAGATTGACCGTCATGTTTAGCTTCTTCCATTTTCTAATGATTGCTATTTTGCTCCAACAGTGGACCTTTTTTCACCAAGCTGCTTGGCAATTTCTCCGTAGCCCTTTCCAGCCTTGTGGAGTTGTACAATTTTGTCTCTGGTGTCTTTGGACAGCTCTTTGCTCTTAGCCATGCTGAATTTTTGGGTCTTAGGCCGCGTTCAGACTGCAGGCAAATCTGATTCAAATCGGATTCCTTCTCATATCCGATTTTTAGGGCTGACTGTCCACACTGTTTTATCAAGTGTCCAAATCGCATTTGGCTCTGTTCAGACTGGGCCACATTATTGACCCATCTGACAGGTTGCTGTAGCAACGACGTTGGAGCTGAGGCGTCATCCAGTGCGTGTATTGCGTGACGTCATGTAATAGCGACGAGAAAAACAATAACAAACAAGATGGAATCAAAGAACCGCAAAAGACTTTCATAAATCGACTATATCCGATACATGTCCTCGAGCTTCGCTTGAACGGACCCATCTCCCCACAGATTAATGAGGCATTTCGTTTCTTCCTCTGTCCAAGGACTGAGGCGGGTGGTTTGGCGCATTGGGTCAGGTCTGGCGTCGCGTAGAGTGACGTCACGGACAGTCAAATCCAATCTGAGTGTTTGGAGCTGTTCAGACTGAGACGCATCTGTCCAAATGCGATCTGAAACCACCTCCCGGAGGTGGTTCCGGTCCGTTTCGCAAAAATCGGATTTCATGTGACTTGGGACTGTTCAGACTACAAAAGAGTCATCCGGTTCCAATCTGGATGGGCTAAAAATCGGATTTCGGCTGGCAGTCTGAACGCGGCCTTACTGATTGTATGGGGTGGACAGGTGTCTTTATGGAGCTAACAACCTCACACAGGTGCATCTGATTCAGGATAATACAGTGGAGTGGAGGAGGACTTTTAAAGGCGGACTAACAGGTCTTTGAGGGTCAAAATTCTAGCTGATAGACAGGTGTTCAAATACTTATTTTCAGCTGTATCACACGAATAAATTGTTAAAAAAAACATAGATTGTGATTTCTGGATTTTTCTTTTTAGATTATCTCTCACACAGTGGACATGCACCTACCATGAAAATTTCAGACCCCTCCATGATTTCTAAGTGGGAGAACTTGCAAAATAGCAGGGTGTTCAAATACTTATTTTCTTCACTGTAATACAGAGGTCTCATACACACTTTGCTCCTCAAAACTGAACCAAAACAAAAACACAAATTGCATTTCTGGAACTTAGCCACTTTATACTTTTATAATTTATAATGTTTGTTTGGCCTGTTTGTTGTTGTTTGTTCTGTTTGTCTTATCTTGTCCTTACCTTAGCATTTAGTTTAGCATTTACCTTTTGTTTGCATTTCTACTTCGCATTTTTATTCTTTGTTTTTCCACAACTGCTGGGCTGTTGCAAGAAACCAATTCCTCATAAGGGAGATTAATAAAGTGGGATCTAAAAATACTATGGGGGATTAATAAAGTTGTATTTAAATACTATGGGGGATTTAAAAAGTTGTATCTAAAAATACTATGGGGGATTAATAGGGTTGTATCTAAGAATATTATGGGGGATTAATAAAATTGCATCTAAAAATTAGGGCTGGGCAAGATAACCCGCCATTATCACGTTAACTAATTAATTAATGAACGCCTACAATTATTGATCTCGCAATAACGCAGTTTTTATTATTTATTTTATTAATGTAAAAGTCTGTCTTTTTTTTTGTAAAAGTCCATCGTGAGCGAGCCTAGCACGTGGCTTACTGCTGCAGCGATCGTTTTGAATTCATTATTGGATTTTGCGTATAACAATGCGATTAATGAATAGGAAATCATGCGATTAACACGATTACAACTTTTAAATACTATGGGTGGATAATAAAGTTGTATCTAAAAATACTAAAAATAGACAAAGAAAAGGGTCAAAGGGCGTTACCTGCTCTGACCTTTTGACCCCGTAGCGTAGCTGGGTGGCCTGGTGCTCACTGTTGTTGAAGAGGATGTCGAAGGTCACCTCCTTACCGAGTGCGTCGTCGATAAGCTCCTTCACCACCGTATGGAAGTCTCTTGCCGGAAAGGCGCCGTCCAGCATGTTATTGACCTTTGACCACATAAAGAGACAGAGGTCGTTGATGACCTGACCTCTTTAAGGTTGTTTCTGACAAAAAGTCTGATTTTTATCAAAAAGTCTGATTTGGTCTAAAAGTCTGATCTTTTCTCGAAGTTTGATTTGGTCTAAATATTGGATTTGGTCTAAAAGTCGGATTATGTCTAAAAGTCAGATTTTGGTCTAAAAGTCGAATTTTGTCTTAAAGTTGGATATTGTCTTAAAGTCTGATTTTGTCCTCATGTCGGATTCGGACGAAAAGTCTGACTTGAGCGAAAAATGTGCAAAAAGTTTTCAAAAGCCTACAAAGACAAACCGGAAGCAGCGGGATATAAGGGATAATTTAAAGAACGCCGGTCATTATCCGGAAAGGCCTACATTATTCCGCTTATTACACGGCTACTTGCCAAAACGAAAAAATAACTTCACATGGTGTGTCTTCTCATCCCATCATCATCCGCTTATCCGGGGCATTCGTAGGGTTGATCAGCAGAGAAATAGTCCGCCAAAGACGTTGACGTCGCTTAGCAACCGAAGACGGTGAGGTTGACAAGTTACCGGACTACTTGCGGAGTGACACCAAAGACGTCATTAGAGGCAAAAACATCTTTTGTTTTCCTTGACAGCGGTCAATTATACTCATGATTATACTTAGCAACGATGAGATGTGAACGGAGCTTTCCATGGCATTGAGAAGACCCGTGTAATAATTGCGATGAATGTGAAATGCGGTTATAGTTTATATGTATGACAGTGTTAGACCCCCAGGCCATTCTGCCGGCGATTTTAATTCGCTCTGCAGCAGAGGCTGGAGATCGGGAAGATCGGGAGATCGGGAAGATGTGAAAGAGCAATGGCGAAATGACCCCCCTCTCCAGCTGGATTCCTTGTCCAAGCCTAGTCAGCCAATCCCGTCAGCCAATTATACAGGGAGATGATTAGGGGGCCTGATTGAAATGAGCCTGGTTGGGCAGTTTTAGCCAGTAGCTTGTGGACTGAATGCTAAGCTAATTTAGGCTAGCTTAGTGTGTATTTGGAGGCTCCAGTGTGAGTATCTTCTGGACTGAATGCTAAGTTTTGCTAAGCCAGCTTGGTGTGTATGTA
Source organism: Melanogrammus aeglefinus (assembly GCA_900291075.1). NCBI lineage: Eukaryota > Metazoa > Chordata > Actinopteri > Gadiformes > Gadidae > Melanogrammus > Melanogrammus aeglefinus. Next base: position 49,614 of record OLKM01001641.1, read on the forward strand.
CCTTGTATCGTTTCCCCATCAACTCCAAGGGGTCCAGCCTCACTGCCGATCGCATTGCCCTCCCGTACAGGATGTGTTTGGAGTCTGAGTCTGACACACACACACACACAAACACACACACACACACACACACACACAGGGACGCACACATACACACACAGGGACACAAAAACACAGACGCACACAGAGACAAATGAACAGACACAACCGCACACAGAAAGAGAGAGACACACACTCATGCAAACGTGAACACACACAGAGAAACACACACACACACACACACACACAGACATACACATGTAGTCACACTACACACACACACACACACACACACACACACACACACACACACACACACACACACACACACACACACACACACACACACACACAGATACAACAACATACACACACGCAGAGACACGCGCACACGGAGATACACATGCATACACACGCAGAGACACACACACACGCACAGATACAACAACCCGTCACACACCCACACGCACATGCACATATACAACACATATAGAGACACACACACACTATAAACCACCGTATATAAACAGATGTAAAGGATTCATGAGGGTGTCGTCGACCCCCTCCGGGCGGTAAACTCGGGGTACCCACCTCGGCAGGTCAGGTGGGCCACGTAGGGGACCCCATCCCTTTCGCCGTAGAACACGGCAAAATGCGAGAAATATTTGTTCCTGGGGAACTCCACAATGTCCCCGGGGAAGAGTTGCACTCGGGAGCCTTTCTGCACAGCCACAAAGTGATGGTTACTTTTCATCCATTCAGGGGATTTTGCTTTTATCCAATGCGACACACATTGACACACCGACGGCCGAGTCGACCACGCAGGACGACAGCCAGCTCGTCAGGAAGCAGTCAGGGTGAGGGTACCTCGCTCATGGACACCTCAGCCACTTGGCTAGGTGGAGCCGGGGATCCAACTAGCAACCTTCCAGTTACAAGTCATCCCTCCTCTACCTCCTGATTCATATGGATACGTTCATTTTTCAGAATTTGCGAAAAAGCACCCGTTTTGCATGTCACTCCAAGTACATGGACGCGCAATCATGCACAAGCGAACACAGAAGCAAGAGCGAGCCATTAGCTAGTTAGCTAGCTCAAGTAGCTACCGCAGGATAACAACAAACAGAAGCTTGCTCTGGGTCACGAGCTTTGAGTAAGTGCACGAAGGGGTCACGCGGGGGAGTGCAGTACGACCGTTTGATTGACATATTTAATGTCCAATGCCACTAGGTGGGTCTGGACATCATTGGCTGGATTTTTTCGGGCCCTGCCCGTTCCACAGATGATTGACTTAATTTTCATGTCAGTACTTCAAACTCAGTGGCTGTAAGTGGGTTGTGAAAAGGATTTCAAGTAATTTTGCAAAAATGGGCAAAAAAGAGAATTCCATACCCAACCTTTAAGATAACATCATGGTGAAGCAAGCAATGGGAATGTTTAAGGTATAACATGTTAACCGAGATCATCTGAAACCCATCGCAAAACCGAATCATGATAATGATAATGATTAATAGATCATTATTGGTTGATCATCATTATCCACTTTAATCATCGACATATAATCATCATGATTAACTCATAATTGGTTGAAGATCATTATCCACTTTAATTATCTATAAATTATAATTTCATCATCATGATTCAATTATAATTATTGGTGGATCATCAGTATCCACTTTAATTATCGATAAATTATCATTTAATCATCAAGGTGATCATGATGATTAAATGATATTGATTGGTTGATGATCCACTTTAACTATCGATAAATTATTATGAAATCATGTTAATCGTTTTGATGATAAAATGATAATTATTGGTTGATCATGATCCACTCTCATTATCGGTCAATTATAATTTCGTCATCATGGCGATCATCATGATTAACTGATAATTATTGGTTGATCATCATCATACAGTTTAATTATCAATAAATTATAATTTAATCATCCTGATCATCTTTATCAGTTAATCTTCATTAGTTGATTAACTGAATTATGGGTTCAACACGTTTTAAGGGTTTTTGGACTCACCTGACCCATGGGTAAAACCGTCTTAAGTCCTCTGTTTGGGTGAATCTATAGTTGAAACACGACCCAGAGAAAGCCAGATATCTCTCTCTCTCTCTCTCTCTCTCTCTCTCTCTCTCTCTCTCTCTCTCTCTCTCTCTCTCTCTCTCTCTCTCTCTCTCTCTCTCTCTCTCTCTCTCTCTCTCTCTCTCTCTCTCTCTCTCTCTCACACACCATCACCTCACACACACACACACACACACACACACACACACAACACACACACACACACACACACACACACACACACACACACACACACACACACACACACACACACTCTGCTTTACATATTAGGGTGTTGGGGTTAGGGTTAGGGTTGAGGGATTTCATTGTTCCAGTGGCTGACTTCATCTGTTTAAGGTCTCACACACACACATATGCAGACACAAATACATATATGGACACACACACAAAACATATGCACACACACCTATGCAGAAAGAAATCACACACATACGCAGACACACACACACACCTTTGCAGAAACACACACACAAACATATCCACTCACACACACATGCAGAAACACACACAAATACCCATGCAGCCACACAAAGAAAACAAACGCAGAATTGTATCTGTGAATTTCCTTTTTATGCATGTGGATGTTGAGCCATGCGGGCTAACCCTCCTGTGTGGGGTCGTGACGGTGTTTTTCGTAGGCGGAATCTGGGAAAAGTCCAGCATCAAGCGCTGGGATTCGAAAGGCTGCCTGTCCGTCAAACTCGCACGCTGACTCCTGACCCTAGTGTGTGTATCTGTGTGAAGACATGGGAGCTGACCCTAGTTTTTAGGGCTGTGGGAAGACACACAATAACAGTTTTCTGTGGTTTATTTCAGCTGCAGGTGTTTCCAAAAGAGGAACTAATCAGAGGGCACACACACACAATGTTACCACACACACACACACACACCAACCGATGCAGGCAAACACACACACACACACACACACACACACACACACACACACACACAGAGGCAGGCAGGGACACCTACTCACACACAGAAAAAACACACACACACACACAGAGGCAGGCAGGGACACACTACCACAAACACACACACACACTGGCTGGCAGACACACACACACACACAAAGTAAATTCAATCAATGTTTATTTAAAACTACAAAGGCACTGAGAGGTCACAAATGAGTCACATTTTCCCAGAATCCTTTGAGTGACGAAGGCCCCAGGACTCCAGCTTGCTCACAAACAGAATTAAATTAAAATAAACAATTAAGGGAGAAACAACTGTATTTTTCACCTTGGTGAAACTTTAAAATCAAGAACCCTGCATTCTGGGCAGGCATGGGTTCGAATCCCAATCACCAGGCCAACATTAATCTAGAACGGTCTGGACGTACGTTGGCGGAAACTAGCCTTCCACCGACCAAAACCTACCTTATTTCGGACATCAGTTGAAGTCGTTTTAAGCAATTTTAGGCTTCATAAAGACCTTACCTTAAAAATGACATGTTATACTACCAGGTGTGAGTGTGATTAGCCGTTACAAGCCGTCTTGAAAATCTGCCCCTTCCGACATCACAAGTGGGCGTGTCCACCTAGATGTGTACTGGATTTATCAGTCCACCAGCCTACCCGGAGGACTGAAGCAAACGTGGCTGATCTATCTTGTCGTACATCTAGGTGGACACGCCCACTTTTGATGTAAAAAGAGGTCGATTCCCAAAACGGCTTGTAACACTCAGACACGGTGGTGTAATATCATCACCTTAAGGCTTTTTAAAGACCTTACTTTAAAAAGGCAGTGTTTTATAATGCGAGTTAGATTCGATTCGTATTTCTTAAGAACACATCCAGTCAGTTAGGGGAGTCTGGGTAGGGTGTAGCAGAACTGACAGAGTCTCGAGTAAGAGAGAGAGACTTCAAGCTGAATTCATAGAGAACGTGGACAAAGATCCCAAAACGTGTTTGAAAATCAAACCACTCTCTTTAGGATTCCTGCATGAAGACGCCAGTTTTCCATCGTATGGTACATAAGGCACAGAGTCTTTCCAATTCGGCCGGGTTTAAAGCAAGTTTTGAGATTTCAGAGTTCAGAGATTTCAAGTTGGGAATTTCTTTCACCCTTCCCGTCTATATCGATTGACTACCATTCTCCTAAAAGTTAAACAAACTTTACCCTCCGAAGACAATACAGCAGAAGAATATGGTCTACAACGTAAATAATAATAACTGTGCAATTCGTCTATACACATTCACCACATTACCCCCCCCTGACACATTTGACTGAATTCCCGACACTTCATAAAGACCGTAGGTCAAAACCAAGTGCATCTACCAGTCCATTACTCTTCAAAGGAAACAAAAAACAAAAAGTTAAATCATAACACCCGAATAATTAAAGCAAATAATTATACCACAGTCTTTTGAAATCATCCCCCCACCCCCCCCCGAAAAAATCTATTTATAAAACACACCTTACAAAATATAGATCATCTGGTGAAAAAATAGACACGGCATCGATTCAGAGTAACTTCATTCGGACGTTTAGCTTAAAACCGAAATGAAACTAAAAAACAGCAGTCTGTAAAAACAGCAGAGTGGCCACACACAAACACACACACAAACACAAACACACAGGATGGTTAAGCCACCATGACCAAAAGATAATAATCATCGAAATAAAATATGAACATTTTGTTTCTTGAAACACACACATAAGCACACACACGCTTAGTATATGGCCGTCAAAGGCACCTGAGTTTAACGCCCTTGCCCGTGGGCTTGGGCGTGACCAGTGTATAGCCCACACACAGACATGCTACATTAGGTTGTCCTGAATCCTGATCCTGCGGAGGACGAAATCGATAGTTCGGAGGGGCTGGTAGCGGCGGGAAAGCGTGACGGCTAACAGCCCATTCAGTGATTCAGTTGAGGAGAACAAGGTAACCTAGGAAACCAGGCATCAACACAGCCGCAGACAACAAAAAAATGAACGATTTCAAACCAAGGCCCTCCCCAAAAACTCAAACGATTTCTAACAAGCACTCCCCCCACCCCCAAAAAAACGCAAACGATTTCCACAAAGCCCCTCTCCCAATAAAAACCTTTTCAAAAAAGCCCCCCCAAAAAAAAACGCACACCACAACAACCCCAAAAACGGCCTCACATCAAACCGCTCTACACCTCCCCCTGCACCCCCCGGGGCCCTCCCCCTCTAACCCCGCCCCCTCCCCCACTAGCCCCGCTCCCAAGGCCACCGCCCTCTTGTCCCAGCTCTCCGTGTCGACGCCGTGCTTGCGCTGGTGCCTCTTGTAGTTGTCCCAGTGGCCCGTGGTGTAGCCGCACTGCGCGCACGCGTACGGCTTCTCCCCCGAGTGCCGCAGCATGTGGCGCTTCAGGTTCATGCTCTGGTTGCAGGCGTAGCCACAGACGCCGCAGCCGAACGGCTTGGCGCCCGAGTGGATGCGCTCGTGGCGGCGGAGGTTGGCGAGGTTGCCGCACGCGTAGCTGCAGGCGGGGCAGTGGTACGGCTTCTCGCCGGAGTGGACGCGGGCGTGGCGCTTGAGGTTGTCCAGGTGGGCGGAGCTGTAGGCGCAGTGGGCGCAGGCGTGGGGCTTGGCGCCCGAGTGCGTGTGGGCGTGGCGCGCCAGGTGGTTGGGGTAGCGCGACAGGAAGGGGCAGTGCGGGCAGCGGTGGAGCTTGCTGGATGGGCGGCGGCCACTGCCGCGGCGCGAGCTAGCGCCAGAGCTAGTGTTGGAGCTAAGGGCGCCACTGCCGGGGGAAGGGGGCCTCTGGGGGCTACAGGGCGGGGGGTCCCCAGGGGCGTCGCTGCCGAGGAGCTCCAGGGCACAGCTGCGGCACACCTAGAGAGGGGGGGGGGGGGAGAGCGAGAGGGGGGGAGTTTAGGTCTGAGTTTAGTCCGAATACTGAGATTAAAGTTTGCTAGTAGCTGTAGCAGTAGCTATAGTAGAATCATTAGCAGTAGTAAGTAGCGGCAGCATTAGGAGCAATAGTAGCAGCAGCACAAATACAGCACTAGCATCTAACACTATAACACTATAACACTAGCGCTAGATCTAACCTTAGCAATAGCACTAGATCTCGCATTAGCAATAGCACTAGATCTAACACTACCAATAGCACTAGATCTAGCATGAGCACTAGCACCAGATAAAACAATAGCAATAGACCCAGCTCTACCATTAGCTCTACAGACAGTAGCTCTACCATTAGCCCTACAGACAGTAGCTCTACCATTAGCCCTGCAGACAGTAGCTCTACCATTAGCCCTTCAGACAGTAGCTCTACCATTAGCACTAGACAGTAGCTCTACCATTAGCCCTTCAGAGAGTAGCTTTACCATTAGCACTAGACAGTAGCTCTAGCATTAGCCCTTCAGAGAGTAGCTCTACCATTAGCCCTACAGACAGTAGCCCTACCATTAGCCCTTCAGACAGTAGCTCTACCATTAGCACTAGACAGTAGCTCTACCATTAGCCCTACAGACAGTAGCTCTAGCATTAGCCCTTCAGAGAGTAGCTCTACCATTAGCACTAGACAGTAGCTCTACCATTAGCCCTGCAGACCGTAGCGCTACCATTAGCACTAGACAGTAGCTCTACCATTAGCCCTACAGACAGTAGCTCTACGATTAGCCCTCCAGACAGTAACTCTACCATTAGCACTAGACAGTAGCTCTATAAATAGCACTATATCTAGCACTAACATCAGAACTAGCACTAGATCCAGCACTAGCACAGCCAACAATAGATCCAGCCCTAGACAGTAGCAGCGTTTGTCACCTGCCCGCCGTCGCCCTCCCCCTCGGCCTCCCCTCGGCCCCCCTCCAGCGGGGGGGCCTCGTCCAGGGACAGGCCGCACACGCGGCAGCACAGGGGGAACAGGAGCTCCGGGAGCGGGGCCGACGGGGAGCCAAGCACCCCCAGGCTCTGGAGGTACCCCGACGAGGCCTGGGTCACCCGCAGGGTGAGGTCCGACACCACCGCGTCTATGGAAGGGGGGGGGAGAGAGAGAGAGAGAGAGAAAAGAGAGAGAGAGAAGAGAGAGAGAGAGAAGAGAAGAAAAAGAGAGAGAGAGAGAAAAGAGAGAGAGAGAGAGAGAGAGAGAGAGAGAGAAAAGAGAGAGAGAGAAAGAGAGAGAGAGAGAGAGAGAGAGAGAGAGAGAGATTTAATTTCAAGTCTTCCTCATTCATTTTATTCAATATCAATATTTGGGCCGATATTTCTTGTCTAACTCTTCAGGCATAGTGCCCAAAAACCCTTTCAGGGCTATAAAGCCCAAAACCCGGCAAAAAATAGATTGATATTTGGCGCCAGTGTATCGATTCTCGAATCGCACGGGCGAAGAAATGGCGACGATATTTTGTCTGACACCTCAGGCACACACACACACTGGGTGACCTGGGTGAACCGTTGAGGCTGGTGGGAGTCTACAACACCAGAGTATCACTTCCCCATAGGGGGGGGGTTTGCTCAGTTATGGGACGGCCCCGTCACTTCCCCTTTCTGCTTTGGGGCCAAATTATGAATTAGGGTGGAAGGGACGTATAACATGTCATTTGGAGGGTACAACACTTTGATTGATTGGACGTCCGAAATAGTTAGCTTCTATGACCGCCGCAAGCAGGGCTAACACAACAGCTGTGATGCGCTCTACGCCAAGCTGGAGCGTGAGACATGACTACGCGTGATCGCGCGCAACAACAGCCTAGGAGAGGTTTAGAGAGTACAGTGTTTAAGGTTAAAATACAGCCTAGGGCTGGGCGATAACTCGATTACAATTATTAATCACGATAAAACTCACGTCGATTACGACGATAAGCATTAGACATAAATGCTCGATATATATATATATAATAAAAAGTTTAAAAAATAAAATAAATAAATAAAACGGGTCTGATATAGATATTTACCTAAAAGGAGAAATAAACACAATAGTCAGTTAACCGCAGTTTTGCGGTTAATGTCTACAATCCCATTTCCTGGTGCGCGTTTGAGCCTGTTCCAGCACCGCGTAAGGAAAGACGAGAGGAGAGGAGCGTTTTGCGACAGAATAAAAAGGAGTGGAACAACGGAGGGTGAAGTAGTCGATAAAAAAAGGTAACAAGACGTCCATTATATGGAAGTGGTTTGGCTATCTCAAAACTGATGAAGCACAGGATAAGACTGTCCGTAAATTATGCCGTCGGTCGGTGCCAGCACGATTGAGAAACACAACTAATTTATTTCAACATCTGAAAACATACCATCCCAGCGACTACACAGAAAGTATGAAAATGCGCGCAACAACAAGTGTTGCCCGCCGTCCTACCGCAGCTGTCAGCAGCGCGAGCGGGGCTGTTCCAAAACAGCAACAACAATGTAAAAATATGCAACGATCTCCTGGATGTTTCGGTCTCGTCCGTTCTATCTTATATGTGAACACTAAGTTGTCATGTCCTTCACCTAATGTTATGTCTTTCACCTGTCAAAAAAAAAAATTCTATATATATATATATAGATATTATATTTCGTGATTAATATCGATCAATTACGAAAAAATAATCGTGATAATATTTTTTGCCATATCGCCCAGCCCTAATACAGGTAGCTCTGATGCGCATGCGCCTAATTGACGACTACTGTTGTTTTCACGTGACATGCTGCATGTATCAGATCATATTTCTTTCTCCCCTCCGATATCCGATCCAGCGTACAGGGCCATTATCAGACCGATACCGATGCCGTGGATTCGGTATCGGTATCGGTCTACATTAGCACGTTTGCATTCAACGTTAAATTAGCCTTTTACTTTAAATGAGTCTTTAACGTTAAATCAACTCTTAAGCCCCTCCTCCTCGCCTTTACCTTCATCCTCACCGGCGCCACCCTTTTTCCGGCGCGCCTTCTTTTTCTCCTTCTCCCGGCGCTGCGGCCGCTCCTGGGCCGCGTGCATGCGCTGGTGCCTGCGCAGGTTGCCCAGGGAGCTGCAGGCGTAGCTGCACTGCGGGCAGCGGTACGGCTTCTCGCCGGTGTGCGTGCGCGCGTGGCGCTCGAGGTTGACGCGCTGCGCCGACGCGTACGGACACACGGCGCAGCGGTAGGGCTTCTGGCCGTCGTGCGTGCGCATGTGACGCTTGAGGTGGTTGGAGTAGCGCGAGACGAAGGCGCACAGGGTGCACGCGTAGGCCTTCGGCGAGGAGTCGGAGGCGGAGGCGGGGGCTGCCGTTTTGCCGCCGTTCCGCCGCCTCTTGCGGAAGCCGTGGTCGCCGTTGCCGTGGTCAACCGTGACGGCGATGGCGCCTGCTTGGCTGGCTCCGCCCCCCCCGCCGCCAAAGACGTCCTGCCGCGGGTCTGACGGCAGCCCCTCCTCGCAGGTGAGGCAGTAGAGCCCCGCCCCCAGGTCCAGGCCCTGCCCTGTGATAGGTCGAAAGAAAAAGGAGAGGACGGGGGACGGCCATTAGCAGTGTGTTTGCATTAACACACGTTAGCAGTTTTATGGTTTGTATTTATCCTTGATTCCATTTCAATGGCAATAAGTAAGAAGTTAAGGAACTTTTTTTGTTTCAGTTTAACACATTTGAATAATGAATAGCAGTATAGCACAATTGCAATTTCAATGACAGACAGTTAAATCGTACCCAAGTCGAGCCCCGCCCCCAAGGGGGAGTCACCCAGCAGTTGGCCACACCCCTTGCAGTAGAGGAAGGAGGGGAAGGTGGAGTCTGTGGTCCCCGAAGGGTCCTCCTCCACGCTGAGAGAGAACACACTCAAGTCCTGCGCGCGCACACACACACACACACACACACACACACACACACACACACACACACACACACACACACACACACACACACACACACACACACACACACACACACACACACACACACACACACACACACACACACACACACACACGATTAGTAATGGCGAGATGAGTCAGGTGGTAGGAGTTAAGAGTAAACAGGACAAACAAATTAAGAAATAAAAGATTCAAAACATACAGCCCAAGAAAAGGGTCAAAATAGCCATGGTTGCGGTCAATAAGAAGCCATTTTTTTTGCGTGTGACGATGCTATTGGTCCATCTTTCATTGTAATTGTTCAGTGCGACAGGCTTTGAGGACGATGAACACACACACCCAACTTCCTAAAGTCTTAAAGTTTCTAAAAGAGCGAAATGGGGATTGGCATATTGCGAACCGGTCTGCAGAATACTGAAACATGACTCGAAAAAAACAATAAAACATGGTGTCTCTTTCGCTCAATTAAAACAAGGCAAGGCAACTTTATTTATGTAGCACTTTTCATACACAAGGTAGAGTGGGGGAGGGTGTTCTATATCATTGGAGTCAGTTTTCAACTCATTTCATTCAGTCCTTCTAGTTGCAGAGTTTGCTCGTGCTAGGCTAGCGCACGGTAATGGACAATACTAGCTTGCTAATAAAACAGTCTTACCCACTCCACAGTACACCCGAGGCAAATCAACTATAACGCCAGATGGTCGATGTAAATGTCTGTGTTGATAGAATAATGTTAGAAATAAAACCAGCATTGCATTGTGTAACCCAGGGTTACATAACACCTTTTAATTTAATCAGAATTTAATCAAAACCCAGTAGAATAGTTGTCACTTATCAGAAGTAAATACATGGCTTGTATATTGTCGTTTTAAATAGTGACACAAAAATAATTATAGAGACATTTAAGAGGAAAGTATTGCAAATAAGTGCATTTATTTTATGATAACTGATAAATATGGTGTGATTTGTTTAATCACCTGTCAATTAAAAAGATTGCTTGGCAACTGTTCTGGCTCAGTAGCCAATAAGAAGTTAGACCCGCCTCTTCTAACCGCCAGTAGACGGCAGTTAGATTCGTCCTTTTCGGGACGAGCCACAGAAGAGAGCGATCGTTAGCAACTATTTAGTTGGCTACAAGAACAGAGATCCCCCGCGTCACTAAAAGTCCCGAAAAGCCCGCACCGTGATTTCGAAACCTTTGGTGAGTCTCCCGGTGTAAATATTAGATTGAGAATTGTGCTTTTAGTTTGGTAAATAACACGCTAACTCGACGCTTCTAGCTGCGGCTAACGCTGTTTGCTAACGTTGTAGCATAGTGCGCAGTGACGCTGCACGTGGCGTGCCGTGACTGATGTGGGGGAGGGGATGGGAGGCCCGTTGCTGGGCTGCGGTCTGCCGGCAGACTGTCGGTTTAGCGTGGGTTGAGCATTTTTTCCACTGTGATGTTGCGGTGTGTTGATGTGTCAGTGATGCTGCCAGCTGTGTTTATTTGCCTTATGGTGAAAAACAATATGAGCTGTAAAGCTGTGAGTTAATGGTGCTAGCTTTGAAATGATAAATTCTTCCAGTGATCTTGGTTTATTTGAACAGATTTATAGTTAAAAGTGTCAATCATTTATGTTTTACACTGTGTTATGTCAACTAGAATATGATATTATTTATAGAAAAGTAACTGAAACGTATTAGATAGACAGACTACGAATGAGTCTTTTGGCTTTGTTGTCAAGGCCGGGTTTTTTGTGTGGATCAGAAAAAAAGATATTGAACCCTGGAACGTCTGTATCCCGCTCGCCCTCCTGGCGACCTACCCCATCAGAGTGATCCTCTTGGACCACGAACAACAAGGCAAATTCTTATCGTTTCTGCAGCATTGTAGGGATAAGAGACTTTGAATTATTTAGATATTTTTCCGGAGTTTTCAGGAGTGTTGTTCACATGGACTGAGACAGATCGAACCCTTAGAATAGGCTGATCTAATTTTTCTTTACTGTGTTTTATTAGTGTAATTGAAATGTGTTATCAGACATGCAAACGGGGTGCTTTTTGGCGCGAGTCGCCGTTTTATCATACATTTTGGGGACCTGTGTGGTTCATGCAGATCCGAAGAGTTATTTTTTGGGGGGGGGGGGGCGTCGATCGGTGCATGCGTCAATAATCCATAATCTGACTGACTGAGACCCCTCGAGCCTTCGAAGTAAAGAAAAGTGATTCCGGAAATGATTTTGTTAGGGGTGTCCAATCACAGCCCTTGCGTCGACGGAAGGTTAAATATTGGATGCGCATGCGCACGTTAGATCTGCACGTTCTGTCCGAGCCCGGCTCGGCCCGACACATTAACTGTCAATTATTATGAGCCCGAGCCCGATTTCAACCCAGACATTTTTTTTAACACATATGTAACTTTGTACATACTTGGTTACTAGGCCTACTCTGCTAAATATATATGTAAGGGATAATGTATAGAACGCCGGTCATTATCGGGAAAATAAGCCCCGACAGGGCGAACACCGACGCGCAGCAAAGGTGTCTTGCTTCGCCCTGAAGGGGCTTAATTTCGATAATGACCGGTGAAGTTCTATACATTATCCCGCTTATTACACGGCTACTTGGCAAAACTAAAAAAATAACTTCACATGGTGTGTCTTTTTAACATGCCTTGAACACGTTGTGATCAGCAGTGAAATAGAGATTGTAGATCAACAGAGAAATAATTTGTCCGCAAAGACGGTGACATCGCTTAGCAACGGAAGACGCTTGGATTGACAAGTTACCGGACTACTACCCGTGAACGGAGCGTTCCACGGCATTGAGAAGACCCGTGTAATAAAGGCCTATAATATTTCTGTTTATGGCATAGATTTCTCCTCAGATTAGGCCAATAAACCAAAAATAAAAACGCTCGATCAAAGGCCCAGCCCGACCCGGCCCGAGGATAATGGTGGGAAATATCGGCCCGACCCGGCCCGCGTCTCTGGCTCGGGCTCGGGCAGAGAATCTAAACACTAGTGCACGTAGAGCTACGGAGAGGGTCTCCGACAGGGTCTCCCGTAGGCGTCGATTCGCTGGGACAAGTACCTACTAGTTTTCAGATAACTTTGATAACTTGTTTAACTAAGTGGATATGGTAGGCTACACCACGGGATGAGACCACTGCCACATAAATAAAGGTAAGACGCTGCTGTGGCGAGGTATTTTGTTTTTTTTGCAGTTAAGTGGTCGGCTCTTTTAACTCTTGCAATTGATTTTAGCCATAGCCACCAAGTAACATAACTTATCCACAGTTTGCGTTCGTACAGTGTTGGGTAGATGACAATGGTGGAGTCTGTGGAGTCAGTCTCTTGTTGACACAAAGTGACTTTTGGTCATTCTTGCTTTGCTTGAATTCTGTAATAATTGTGATGGGGAGTGCATGAGTTTTGGTCAGAATGCCTGATGTAGATTGGATGGATGCGTGTTGTGACAGCCAGCTCATGATGTGATATAGCATTCACTGACAGGGGATCGCTGTCTTTTATTTCTGAAAATAAGCCCAGACAGGGCGAACTGAATCTTGCTTCGCCCTGAAGGGGCTTATTTTCCTGATAATGACTGGCGTTTTATACGTTATCCCTTACATACAATACGTGTCAGACGGCTAGAGTATGGCAAGAAAAGTTGAAGATGATTTAACTTCATGCAAATTAGTACTTACTTCTATCGTTCTGACTTTGCTCCTATCATTATTGTTGTCATACCACATCTTTGGAGGAACTATGCTGGACCAGCTATGCTGATCTTCTGCATTCATTTTCAGAATGAGAGTTTGAGGTGAATTCAGTGAAGCATAACTTTCCACCAAAAAAATAAGAAAAAACGATGTGCTAAATCATAAATGTACACTCTGCATTAAATAAATTAATCATGCCAGCAGGGGTGTACATGCCCTGTATGTAGGGCTGTAGCGATACACTAATCTCACGATACGATACACGATATTCAGCTCACGATATGATGTATATCACGATATTCAGTCAACGATATGATTCGATACGATTCGAAATAATTCGATACACTTGCATCATTTTCTGAAAGATTTAAAAGGTACAGTGTGATTTTGGTGACATCTTGTGAGTGTTCCATTTACTTGGATTGAATTAATTGAACTGAAAACTAAAAACATCAATTACACAATATGTGTCTGCTGGACAGAGAGTCTACAGCTTGCAAATGCTGGACAAAATGAATCAAAGATGTGTTGAGAAAATTAGTTCCATTTATTGAAACAGTGCAAACTGCATTACAAGCCTTTGAAAAGTAAATAAAGTGCAGTATTGCAATGAACAATGGAGAGTTAAAAAGTGCAGCAAGTGGCCTGTTCTGAACAGATTCTTTGACAGCATTTTTAGCTTTAAACTGAACATATGACGCGGTGGGCTCGTAGGTTGGTTGTGTTTCCGGAGTATTTCACGTTTGTGTGACACAGCTTGCAAACCGCGATGCTTTTGTCTAAGTCGTGACTTTCCTTCTTACTTTTAAACCCAAAGTGCGCCCACACGGCTGCTTTTAAGCACGAAGGTGCTGGATTTATATTCGCCGCCGTTTTCCTGAATCTCCTCGCTCGCTCTGCTCTGACTCCGCAAACAGGTAGAGGTAGACGTCGGCGTCTGTGCAAAGAGAGTATCTAGACGGGTAACTTGCTCTACAGCGACACTAGCGGCTGGAGGACCAAATCGCTCTTCCTGCAGAGCGAACGGGGGGATAAACACGGGGGATATGAAAGGGATTTATGTATCGATACTAGTGGCTTAAAAATCGATACTCTATTGCGAAACAAAATATCGATTTATATCGCAGAATCGATAAAATTGCTCAGCCCTACCTGTATGCACACTGTAAGGCAGAGGTTCATCGGAAGAAAGTGACAACAACAATAACTACAGTGTTGCACAGCTTCTCCGAAACCCTCTTCCAGAAACCCCCAAAGCAGCAGATAAGATCTGGGACAGTTCCAGGCCTACACACATATCCAATGCAGAGGTTTGTTTGTGTGTGTGTGAAAATAAATTAACTTAGTTTAAAAAGTCACTTTAACTGAGTAACTAATATATTTTTTTATCTTTCTAGGCATATAGCATATAGCATATGCCTTCTCATGTAAATAGGATATTATGCCGTCATATTTTTTCCGACTACGGGTAGCGCTCTCTTTTTTTGTCATACATGTATTTGCATCCCTGGTTATTTAGGGATTTTTTAAGTATTCAGAGGTATTTTGAAACCTGTTTATATTTTATTTGAAAGGGTTGACTCTTTTCCAGAGTCTTTGCTTGAGAGCAAGGTTGTAAAAGTATTAAAAAACTTCCTGGTTTCAGTAAAAAAAATATAGTTAATAATATAAAAAGTATAAATATAATTATAAACCTAAATATAGATAACTTCATATTAAATTAGAACAGTAGCCTAGCCATAAATAATAACTAATACATGGACAAATAATTACATTAAAAGTACTTTAAGGTAAAACAAACCTGATACCAGATAAATTAAAGTAAATGAAACCAGGAAAGGTGACATAAAATAAAGGTATAAATAAGAAAGGTGTTTGTGATCATTTTAATTTTTTCCACATTTTATTTTAAATCATTTTAGGTATAATTGTTCTGTTTATCATTTTTTCTACTTAAATAAATAAAACCAAAAGGTAAGAGAAAAACCTATCTCTTAAAATATATCTCTTGTTTCCGTGTGTCATTTCTGGTGCAGACAGTTACCATATCTCTCCTTAACGAACCCTAGAATCTTGTAGTCTAGCCCATATATTGATTATATACTAGTAGCAGTGTTCATTAAAAGACACCAGGTACCGGTTACAATTGCATTTTGAGGGACTTGCTGTGTCTCAGCAGCAGTGTTATATTTCTGGTAGCAGGCTACGGCAGCGGCGGACTGATACCTAGGTTAATTTCCGCTGCTGCTGAGAAAGTAGTCCCTCAAAATGTGATGATTAATGCGATGCAAGGTTATTTTATTTCTAACATTATTCTATCAACACAGATATTTACATCTATAGTCTGGCGTAGGGCTGTTCGACAT
The DNA here is from genome assembly GCA_900291075.1 of Melanogrammus aeglefinus. NCBI lineage: Eukaryota > Metazoa > Chordata > Actinopteri > Gadiformes > Gadidae > Melanogrammus > Melanogrammus aeglefinus. The sequence goes on from OLKM01001641.1 coordinate 65,569, forward strand.
GGGGAAAAAATGAATATCGTGATACATTTTCTCCATTTCACGACAAATGAAATCGCACTTTTACCCTTTACTGTTTTCACTACAATCCCTGCAGACTATATACCATGGGCGAGCGGTCATAATAAGCTATAAATGCAGTGCATGCCCAAGCCCTTCAATAAAAATAATTGAAAATATTAATCTGGCTGTGTGTTCAATTATACAATACCTTAGTTTTACTGTTTTGGTGTTAAATCCGTGCCTAATCTGTCCCGTTTCGCTTGCGAAAAGCTGGAAAGCTGACAGCTTGTTTCGCGCATGCGCACTGTGACACCGACTAGTACAGTTGCTAAAGGCCGTGTTTACTGGAGATGGGCGTTTTGAATGGCAAAAAAGCTGTCAGTGGAGCAGCTTATCTGCCAACGCGCATGCGCAAAAATAGTAGCGCCGTAGCGCCGCAGAGAAATCTGCGGCGCTACTAGCCTAGTTCGTTTTAAAAACACACCGGCAGCAGCGCCTACTGATCTGAGACGTGTCAGTGAGTTACTGTAAATGCTGTGCGGAAAACCAGCTGTGGTCTGTGATTGAGGTGCAGACGGGTGAGTTTGGAGCTGACGAGAGGATCGCGCTGACGACCGCTTCGTTACATTTTTCTCATTGAAAAACTATACAACTGGCATTTAGATGATGTTCTCCATAAAAAAATAAGTGAAATACTGTAATAACAATTCGGTTTTAGTAATCAACCGCTTATAGTGATCAAATGTACTCTGGACCAACGTGATCACTACAAGCTGTTTCCACTAACCATATTATATTTCTTATTAAAAAATATAGTGCCCCCCCACGGGCGCGCATGGTATTGACACTTCAGCATGACCACAGTAAAAAGTCACCGCTCGCCACTGCTATATACCATTCTTGGTTAATTTCCCTGCCCTCTACCCCCAACGCCTTGCCGAGGTCGACAGATAGATAACGCCTCTCCCCAGCAAACCACGCAGACACGTCCCAGTTAACTCTTTATGGTTGCTTGAAGTAGGGTAAACAACGATGTTTTCCGAGGCTAACCTATAGCTAGAGAAGTAGCATAAGGCGAGGGAGCACCTTGTATTCCGATTGTGTGTGTAACTATTACGGAGCGTGCAGCTGGTAACCATGACGACATCAGATCAGACAAGACGTTACCATTGGCGTGTTTTGCTCCACGTCCTCCTCTCGATATCCAAAAAACTGCCAGATCACTGATCCCTTATTAGTTATTTCAGGAACCAGCAGCTTGTCCGCTTCCATGTTTCATTTGTCGATTGAATTGGCTTAGGATACACTGTATGCTACACTGAGCCGGCCGGCGCTGCAAACCGTAAGAAACTTGCAAATTAGTTCCCTCCCTTCCACACCTAGATGTCGCGTGGGATTGGTTGGCGAGTCTGTGACGCAAGTGTTTTTTTTAACCCCTCACTCACATTACTGCGTGGGGGAGAAAGCCACCGGAGAGTGTTTTAAAACACCAAACCAATACAAGTCTCGGCAGCCGCTTGAAAAAACCCAGATGGCCGTAAAATACTAATTTTATGTATCTCACACAGCTATTTCGGATATATCGAGTATATTCGATATAACGCACAGCCCTAGTCTGGCGTTATGATTTATTTACCTCGGGTGTACTGTGGAGTGGGTAAGACTGTTTTATTAGCAGGCTAGTATTGCCCATTGCCGTGCGCTAGCCTAGCAGGAGCAAACTGCAACTAGAAGGATTGAATGAAATGTGTTGAAAACTGTCCACTGATAATGAACACCAAGGCTCACTTGGGAATCAGGCACTATGTCCAAAATTCGGAACTGCCACTTTAAACCAATCAGACATCTCGTCATTGTGTTAAACCAGCCAATAGCGCGCCAGGGGTAAAAGTCAGCTTGGTGATTGGCTCCAATAAAAGCGGATCTGAAACAGAAAGAAATGTACCCAGCTAATACCGTAGCCTACCTCAACTATAACCGCATTTCATATTAAATCGCATCGTTTACTTCGTTACCAACGTTATCTATGCTGACTAAGGGTACGGGATGTTCAATATCATAACCTTGAGTTCACAAGGGCTAACATTATCTTCTCTGAGTTAACAATAATTTTGGGCAGGTGTTTTTGAGCACAGTATAACATACTTAACTTTGGTAAAACGGTCACCGACCGTCTTCTCTGTGCCAAATATCCCGCTGCTTCGGGTTTTCCATTGATAGCCGTGTTGAGAGGAGGAGCGGGTGAATCAGCTGTTTATAAGTGTACCCGCGCACCACTGGCATGAATGCACGCTTGTCTCTGTGTGTGCGTGTTCATGTGCGTATGCGGGTGTGAACGAGAATGTCAGGGAGAAAGAGTGCTATGAGGAGATGAATCAACGGAACGATATTTATATTTAAAAATCGCTAAAAAAAAGTAAAACCGAGGCGGAATCAATTTGTGGCGCTCGGTGTGTTGATTCTGTGGCGCTGCGCCACACATTGGTCTATGTATAGGAAACACTGACATGCATGTCTCCATGGATGACTTAAGATGCTATATGTCTTATATCTATCATATGTACTCTTTACCTTAAATTAGTTGCCCAGGGATGCAAAAAGAATTTCAGCCCAAACAGACAAATAAAGTTGCATCGTATCGTGTCTCTTTCTGCAATTAAAACAAGGACACCTTTGAGCCAATAACCCTTTTCTGATCAGAGTCGAAAGAGTTAATTACATAATACGACGTACAATTTTACAACCAAGTTATTGCCGCTGCTCAAATGAGCGCCCGCATAAACCCTCAAATAACGATAAGGCGATTCTTCGCTCAAAGTCCAGCTCTGATAGCGATAACTAAAGGGCTGATTATGGTACACGCAGCGTGGAACAATAATCAGCCCTTGAGTCTCAACGGGCTTCTTAAAATCCAAACTGAAAGAGTCTAAAAGCTTTTTAGAAATATATACGTTCTCACTTTTTTCTTCCGCGTTTAGACAAGCGTCTTTGCAGGGAAATCTGCGTGCATACGGTGGCGCAAAAGGGTGTGAAATTCGATGTAGTACGCCAGCACTGCCACACAACCTGCCACCAAGAGCGGATGCATGCCCAGAGACTTCCTTCTACTAATAATGGGACGCAAACACGTACGCGTGTCGAGAGCCAGCGTGAGCAGATCAGAGAACACTTTTGCGTTGTTAACCCCTTTAAACGGAAACGCAATGGTGGAGCGTTTTTAAGATTACCACCTCCGGGGACGGGTGTCGGCTTAGCTCAGGAGGTAGAGCAGTTGTCTTGTAACCGAAAGGTTGCTAGTTCGACCCCCAACTCCCCCCAGTGTTGATGTGTCCCTGAGCAAGACACTTAACCTCAACTGCTCCTGACGAGCTGGCTGTCGCCTTGCATGGTTGACTCTGCCGTTCGGTGTGTCAATGTGTGTATTAACTGATATAAGTCGCTTTGGATAAAAACGTCTGCTATATGCCCTAAATGTAAATGTAATGGTGGTTTCCCTTTTTTTCATTTTTAAGCCTTGAAAACGCTGTCGCCGTCTAAACGAAAGGCACATCTGATAAAATATTGTATCGTTTTTTTTTTATCGGCAAGTGTCATCGTGTAAACAGGGCCTTAAGATGACTTTGACTTTGATTAACTCATCGGTGTCGTGATACAGCGATCATTTCTGCCTACATTAATGCGTGCGTTTCCGATAAACTCACCGGTGTCGCGGTCCAGGCCCATGATCTCGGCGTCTCCGAACTCCAGGGCGCCGCTCAGCAGGAAGTCGCTCTCCAGCACAAGGCATCCCGGCTCACACACCACCGCCCCGCCCTCCTCCGACTCCACTAATAATAATGGTAAAAAAATACATTTTAATAACACAAGCGCATTTCATGTCAGCCAAGGAAACTTTTTCAGTAATGGTAGGTAGAAATATCGTTAAAGATCAAAGCGGACACTAGAAACAGAGACTAAATACTTATTTAGAGAAATTATACAGAAAAAAACAGTGGTAAAACAAACATGGAACAAAATAAATGGAGGGGGGGGGGGTCGTTAGGGGTAGAAGAAAGGCCTGAGCGAATAGGTTGAGTTTTGAGCAGTGATTTCAAAGTGGACAGTAAAGTGCTTTGACGCAGTGCAAGTGGGAGGAGGTTCCAGAGGAAGAGTGGTAGGAGGAGAAGGTTTGTGGAGGAGGAGCAAGATGAGAGGGAGGAGGAAGAGGAGGAGTGGAGCCAACAAGTAGAGGAAGCAGGCAGGGCTGAGATATGTTGACGGACAAGAGGGAAGAGAGAGAGGAGGGGGAACACGGAGAGAGGCTAGACCATGCATGCGTCAATGTGTCTACGACTGTGTGAACCTGTGTATGACTGGGTAGTGTGTGTGAATGTGTGTATGATTGGGTGAATGTGTGTATGAATGGGTGAATGTGTGTATGAATGGATCAACATGTGTGAACCGTCGTGAGCCCCCTTGGATTAAAGCGTCTGCTAAACGGCCTGAATGTAAATGTTAATGTAAAAGTTTGTTTACATTGATTAATATAAAAAAAGGAAGGGATGGTGACACCATGAGGGAGGAGGAGGAGACCGGAGAGGGGTGGGGAGGGTAGGGAGCAGAAAAACCCCGTCCAGCAAAGAGGAAGCGATGACAGGAAGCAGAAGTGAGCAGAGAGAGGAAGTGGAAAGTCCAACAGGAAGTGGAGAGTCTCACTCCAGAAGAGACAAGCCCGTTAATACTCAAGGTCCGAGAGAAAACCCTGAAACACGTTGAATAAGCTCCGAGATGAAGCAATTTATTACGATTCTATTCTACTATTAAAAAGGTCACTTAAAAAATGTCCTTTATCTTTTAAAGAGAAGCAACGTTTTATTTTCCTCAATGAAGGTTTAATGAATCAGGAATCTCTCTCTAATGTGGTAAATGACTATTGTAGCTGGAAATGGCTGATTCATAATGGAATATCTACATAGTACTGAGGCCCATTTCAAGCCACCATCTCTCCTGTGTCCTAATTCTTCATTGTTTAATCGTGATAAAAGTCTAATTGATGATTATAATCCCAGTTTTTCATGAAAACTTTAAATTGTCATGGTGACCCGCCAACTATAGAACTGTAGTGTAGATCTTCTGTCTCAATGGACTCAACTATTTTTTTTGGGAGTTGTGCTTTCAAAAGTTTAGATCGTCAGCGAGCACCAAAAGAGCAAACTGAAAAGTTTAGGATTGACCCATGGAGCCAAAATATGCACTTAAGGGGGATAACACAAATGAGGCGGCGAGCCAATCAGAAGCACTGGTCCACTTTCATTCAATGACCTGCAATTCAGTTTACTCACATTTCACCGGCTGGGGGTTGGATTGCTTTCGCCGCGGCATCTTTGCGTAACTTTCTGTAGTCCTCAGATGTCTTGTGATTGATGAACGGCTGAACTAGACGCATGTCACCATCATCATCCTCCTCCTCCTCCTCGTCCTCCTAGGTGCAGCATCAGCACCACCAGGCAGAGGGCATCCCTGGTCCCTTTAAAAAGGAGGAGACAACATGCTTAGCAACGGGAAGATAACATAAGACTCCGACTCGTGTCTCGACGCAATACTACAAAAAAAAGAGGGAAAAAGTGGAGTTAAAAGTTGGAGTGTTGTTGTCTGCAGTGGCTTAAGACATGGAGCCATCTTAGCTAGCCGACGTTAGCTCGTAATGCTAGACACTCGGGATAAAGCGATCGTTTCCGCAGCGTGTTGGGTGTTTTATCCCCGCCGGGGTAGGAGGGTGGAAACCCGGGTGTACCTGTGTTTCTGCCCCTTGGTTACAGAGAGGAATCGGTGGTTAGTGCCGCCGAAATCGAGACTGGGAGTCTTTGTTGCCAACAGCAGCGCACACACACAACACACATACACACACCGCTCGCCAGCCGGAGTCCGAAGGTACTTCCGGGAGGCTGACGTCAATGGCGCGGTTGTGGGAGTTGTAGTCCTGTGTTGTAGTCTCGGGAATGGAAGACGGGTTTGATAGGGGGTTGTAGGAGTTGGAGTCCCGTGTTGTGGACCCGGACGGAGAAGGCGGATTGTGGGTGTGGATATGTATATGTATGTATGATACAATACTTTATCTTTAATAAAAATGTAAGTATTTTTTTTAATGTTTTTTTGGTTTCTTAAGTAATTCAAACAATTTTGTGTTTTGACACTGACTTAAATAAAGATGTATCCACCATAAATTTATCCAGAAAAGTCAATACAAAGATGAACTCCGGGGTCCAAATCCGTGGTTAATGTTCCGTCATTACCATATATTCTACTCTAGAGGGAGCTATACCATCTAAAATAAACACGAGCTAATTGGCTTTATGACCAGCTCCACGACTTGCCTGAAATAAGCCAGCTCGTTTATTTCCTGTCTTACATTATTGGAACAACTGATTAATCCAGGTGCTGCCTGACCATTGTTGTGAGGTCAGACACATCTGGATTAATCAGTTGGTCCAATAATGTAAGACAGGAAATAAACGAGCTGGCTTATTTCAGGAAGTCGTGGAGCTGTGCATAAAGCCAATTGGGCTCTTCTCCTCTTTAGGACGTTGATGTCTGGTCTCGTGGTCACAGGGTCATGTGTTTATAAATTGTGTCACACGCACTATAATTAATTACAATTTTAGACACACGGGGATCCCCGTTCCGGCACGCACATACCAATATAAATGTATTGATATGGGGCATGCGTCATGACGCAGACACACGCACGGAAACACACAAAATATCAATTGACAATATCGATCGATAATAAATAAAAATCAACAAAAAATAAACCTAGCAAGACACTTTCCATTTTGCATAATTCAATCGTTTCTTTATTTTGCTGTTAATCCCAAAACAATGCATTTTAATGTTTTAAAATATGTATATTTATAAATATTCTTTCAGAAATCAACTGTCATTATAACAAAACCTATTGCACATATCATGGTGTGAATAATAAATGTATCATTTATTGTTATGTAATCCCAAAAGATTATAAAACTGTTCGTTATTCATCACAGCGTGGGACTATTATACTATAACAGTCCCCTTATTTAAACACTAAGGAAGCCATTTATTAAATGACCCCCTCTAAACTCATTGTGTGTGTGTCACTGTGTGTGTGTTGTTGTTTGTGTCTGTGTTTGTGTGTGTTTGTCTTTGTGTCTTTGAAAAGATCGAGGTTTTCTCAATGTGTGACAAGACAGTAAAACCGAGGGTAGGTTTCTCATGAATAAAACATAGAAACTTTACCAAACGAAATGATGACTAATATAATAAAAACATAAAACGGCCGTGAAAACACAAACGCTTAACCGCATCCAGTCCCTTGTCCGCGGAAGACCGCAGCATAGTGGTTGGTCGGGACTAACTCTGGCCCTCCCTGGCCCCCTGCTGGGCCCTCCAGGCCTCCAGCACCTCATCGTCTATCACCTCCGCCGCCGCCCTCGCCTTCGCCCTCTGCCTCGTCAGGGCGAGGAAGGCCATGACATCATCGTCTTCATTGCCATCGCACGCCGCCGCCTCTCGCCGACTCCTCCCCTCACCTGCAACGCCGCCGCTGCCGCCCTCATAACGTGGGTACCTCGCGGACCCAGAGTCCACGTCGTCAGACCCCCCGTAGGACCGCCCGGCTCTTGAACCCGAGAACTCCGCACGTCCAGCCCTGAGGCCGAGCCGCTCCGGACTCCGGCCCCCCAGCTCCGAGCCCCTGGTTCCCGCTCTCGAGCGGTAACGTCGCCCCCCCGCCTCCTCCTCTTCGTCGTCAGATGCCCTGGCGAAGCCGAACTCCGAAGCTGAGGCGTCCAGCTCGTCATAAGGGTCCACCTCTTCCTCCTCCTCCTCCTCCACCGTGGTCTTCTTCTGCGGCGGCCGGACGCTCTCCAGCCAGTCGTCCACGCTCGTGTTTTTGTCGCGCTCCAGCACCGGGTTCAGGTTCAGACAGCCGCTGAGCCCGTAGCTCCTTGCCGGCTTCTTCTCCTTCTTCTTCTTCTCCTCGGCCAGGAACTCCTCCTCCCTGCACCTCCTCCTCCGCTCGTCCTCGTCCTCCTCCTCGTCCTCCTCCTTGGGCTTCTTCTTCTTGTAGAGCGTGCTCTTCTTATTGTCCTCCAGGATCTTCTTGCGTTCGTAGGTCGCCATCCTGCCGCGCATCTCCGTCTTCATCTCCTGGTCCATGGAGTCAAGCTTTTTGAGGTCCACCTGGTCCTGGAAGAGGCTGTAGAGCGGCACGCTGGTGGTGGTGATTTTGGTCCTCCTCGAGGCCATGCTGGACCCCGCCCCCGACCCCGCCGCAGACCCAAGCCCGGCGACTGATCCCGAGCCGGTGAGTCTTCCTGAAGCGCCGCCAGTGGAGAAGATCGACTCCGCCCGACCAGAGTTTCCGCCCAGAGCGTACTTAGGGGTGTAGGAGGAGGCCCCACTCAGCAGGGAGGCCTTATCGTCCTCCGTGCCGCGCCCGGGGAAGCCGGAGACCCCGGAGAGCACGCTGGGGGCGGCGCCAATGGACGACCCCGCACGTGACGGGGGCGGCAGGCTCATCTCGCTTTGCCTCTGCAGGATGGTCTCCGATACCACGTTGGCAATCCAGTTCTGGATGCTTGCCAGGTCGACCATGGGCTCGCCGCCTGGGCCCGGCACAGTGGGCACGGGGAGGATGGGCGGGACTACCGGCGTGCCGTGGAGGGAAGAAGGCGGGGCCACCCGGGCGCCGCGGGACTGCGACACCGAGGAGATCACCGAGGACCGCCCACTGAGCATGGACATGGCGTCGTCGTTGGCAACGCTCTGAGGCCCCGTCGCCCAGAAGGCAGACAGCGGTACCGCACCCCCGCCGACGCTAGACTCCGCCTCCCAGCCGCACATGGACTGGCTCTCCTCCAGGTTCTTCCTCGAGCGCTCCAGTATCTCCTCGCGCCTTTGCCGGCGTTTCACTGCCGCCGAGTCCTCACCACGGCTCATCTCCACGATCTCATCTTTGTCTTCTTCGCCGTGGCGACGCTGCTGTTTCAGCTTCCACGTCTGGTAAGCCGTCAGGTTCACGTCCTCTAGAGCCGGCGTCCTCGCCTCCCCCTCCCCCTCCCCCCCCACCCCGGACCCCGACCCGGATACAGAGCTCCGGTCGCCGTCCTCCCCTTCATTCTTGTTCCAGCCGAATTGGATCCTCTTGACGCGCCATCGCTCCAGCGGCGTCAGTTTCTCCTTGTTCCTCTGGCAGAAGTTGAACATGGAGCTGGTATCCGACATCAGGCTCTGGACGTCGTCATCAATCTTCTTCCTCCCTCCTCCTCCTCCACCACCTCCTCCTCCTCCTCCTGCGGTGACATCCCCACCAGCGTCGGTCGCGGTACTCTCACTGCTCTCCTCCTCGTCTCTCTTGCGGTACCGCGCCGCCGCCTGCTCCTCGATCTCCCGCAACCTCTGCTTCCACAGGTCTGAGTAGGAGGTGCAGCTGGAGGTCGACGCAGCATCGGAAGGTGGCCGCTTGGGTCGGCGTAGGAGCCTCGCTTTTACCGCCCGGACGTCCTCGCTGAGGGCCACGCTCTCCAGGTCCCCGTCGGCGGCCCGACCCCCGGTGAGGGAGTCGAGGTCGGACTCGTCGCAGTTCAACGCCGCCTCCCACCAATCGTCGCTCTGGTACTTCTCGTTCCTCTGCTGCCACTCGCGCACCATGCTGCTCACGCCGTCCCCGTCTTCGCTGTCTTCTACGCCAGGGCCGCCGCCGTCAGGAGGTACGAACCCTCCCGGACCCTCTGAGGCGCTCCAGGCGTCCGTTCCGTTACTCGCTCTGACCGGCCCGTTCCGAAGGATCACGGCCGACGCACTCGATGCCAGGCTGCTCGCCGCGCTACTCACAACGCTCGCCCCATCCTCCTCCTCCTCCATCATGATGGAATGCGCCTTCACGCCAACCATGCTCCCCCCCTCCTCCTCCCCCTCCTCCTCCTCGTCGGTGTCTTCACCTTCATCGCCATCCAGCAGGGCGTCGCCGAAGATGCGAGCGCGGGCCCGAGCGTCGATGACCGAGCATTGGCTCATGGTGTCGTCGTCGTCGTCGCGTTCCTCCATCAGGGTCTCATTGAGCTCGCGGAGCTGTTTGAGGAACCCCTCGTTGGGGTTGATGGCGCGCTTCTTGCGTAGCGTGGTCAGGGCCTCCAGGATACTCATGTGGTGGAAGATCATGAGGTAGGACGCCACCAGCACGGCCGAGCGACTGGCCCCCATCATGGACACCACCAGCACCTTGCCTGCAAACGGGGGGGATGAGGTTTATCTGAGGTGATTCCATTGGAGGAGATGTTATCCAAGGTTATTTTGTCTCAGCCGATTTTATTGGAGGTGAACTTATCTGAGGTGATTTTATAAGGAGGAGATTTATCGAAGGCGATTTTATCGGAGGAGGTTTTATCAGAAGCAAAGGGGGAGTTAGGATCGGTTAGGGATTTTCGCTATCGGGGGTTTTAGGACAGAGAAAATGGTTCGGAATAGAGCGAGAAAAGTTGCATGTTACTTTTTCATGAGAATGTTCAATCCAAACATATTTGGGGTGGGTTTCTCAAGCATAAAGGTTCTTCACGTCAAAACATTTCAATGACCTCAAAATTCCAATACAATCACATCTGATAAAATTGCATCCAATGAAATTGCTTCCGTTAAAATCCATTCCGATAGAATCACCTCAGATTAAAAAACTCATCAGATAAAAATCACTTCCAATTCAGCTTTTTATCAATGAAAGAAATGAGACCGTTTATCGTTGAGTCCAATCCGAACAACTTCACGATAAGCGGTCCCATTGCTGTTCACGATGTTCACAATGACAAAATCGGAAAAATTGAAAATTCGGAAAAGAAACGCACCTTTATGGGTCAGCAGGGCCTCGTCCAGGAACTCGGCCGTTGTTCGGAAGTGCGGCGAGATGTCGGCGTCGGGGAAGTCGTCCACCTCGATGCCCATGTATCCGATGTCCATGCCCGCGTAGAAAGTTGCGCCCGTATAGACGCCCGTACCGTGGGCGGCGTTCAGGATGTGCGTGATGCCCATGCGCTTCAGCCGTGCCTTGTTAACTGCCACAGACCTAAGGGGGAGTGTTTTGGTCATGAAGGACGTAACTATGGTGGCGATGTGCCTGGTTTGGTAAAGTTAGTAAATGTTAGTGACTGAGAGAGTTTGAGAGAGAGAGTGAGAGTGACTGAGTGAGAGAGGAGCCGGGGATCAAAGTCTGGCAAACCACCCCACACCTCGTCACAAGAATGGTGGACAGTTAGTTGTGAAAGCTAGTTTTGAAAGTTAGCTTTAACTTTGAAAGCTAGTGTTGAAAGCTAATTTTGAAAGCTAGTTTTGAAAGTACGTTTTTGAAGCTAGTTTTAAAAGCGAGGTTTAAAACCTTGAGCTTTGAGTTAGTTTTGATAGTAAGTTTTGAAAGCTAGTTTTGAAAGCGAGTTCATCAAGCCAGTGTTGACATACTTCTCAGCGATGAAGACGTTGGGCCACACCTCGTCAATCAGGTTGCTGGGGGCTTCCAGCCGGTCCTGCACCATGGCCCTCTGGAGGTCCAGCACACAGGGTGTGTTGTAAGGGCTGCGGTCGTCAATCATGTCCCTCACGCGGTTGTACAGGTCCTCCACCATCAGCTGCTCCGCCGACTCCAGCATCGACTCCGGGACGGACTCCGCCCGGATACCACGAGGCGGGAGCTCTGATTGACAGGGAGAAACAAAACTGACGGACGTTGAGGAAGTAACAGTGAAGCCGGGGGTTGTGATTGGCGGGTTGGTGGCACTTGGTTCGTTGAGGCTGACCATGATGCTTCCACATCATGGGAGCCTAGCCACGTCCTAGTTCATGACGATACCGGATGCAGAAATATACTTGTTTTTTACCATTGTTAGCATCATAAGCGAGAGGCCTGATTGATCACATTCGCATTAGTGGTGGATTTAATGATTGGTTTCCGTGACCCAGTTCGCGTGATTCAGTTCGCCAAGAGGAGTCGTTCGCGAATTGTTCGTTCGTCTGTTCAGTCAGGTTTCCGGTAGCACTAACTCCACTTAGGGATGGGCGATATGGCCTAAAATCCATATTGCGATATACATTGCAGCCTATTGCGATAACGATATATATCACGATATAACAATCATAAAGTAACCATTTCAGAACAGGTTACATAGACCCTAAGGAAAGCCAAACTGCTCAATGTATTTAAAAAAAAATATATATATAGTATGTCGTTTGGAGAACATTTATTGTGCAACACTGTAATCATTCAACATAATGTTGCAGATAAATAAAATTCAAGCACAATAGCTGCAGAGACTTTAACAAAGAAAAAGCTTCAAGTATTGGGTTTCTTTCCTTTAATGCAACCTTTCTAAAAGGCACTACACTTAGTTTAAGTCCTTGAATGCCACCCAAGATGCAGAGAACAGGAAAAACGGGTCTCTTTTAGATAAGGAACAGACACTGTACTGACAATTAGGGATGGGCATGATAAATTGATGATCAATCATTGATTGTTAAGAATTTTGTCGATCACGTGATATTTTTTATTGATCAAACGGAGGTTGTGTTCCATAGTGTGAGAGAGGAACAGCCAAGCCGTTGCTTGTCTGTTTAATACAGATTTTGTCTTTTTGAATTGATTCCTGTGTTTAGTGTGCACTAAACGATTTTGGTCCCTTGGTGCGGACATTCTGGGCTGTTGCGAATACAAACCATCAAACTCGGGAACGGACAAAACAGCCGGTCCGAAACCCAGCTGGAGAGGTGGTCTCAGTTCACTTCAAAACGAACCCTGGTGTGGTTCGCTTGAGATGTGAAAGCGAACACACCTCGGTCCGATCAAGTTCTTAAAATCATACGCAGCTCTTTGGAGGTAACAAGCACCTGCTCAGCCACGCACATTATAAGAATTATTGTTTTATTAGCGGTAGCTCCAAGATTAGCAGTCCGATCGGAAGTTCTTTAAAATCATACCGCAGCTCTTTGGAGGTAACAAGCACCT
>OLKM01001641.1:86068-88568 GCA_900291075.1 Melanogrammus aeglefinus
ATACCATCATTTTTTTTTATTATATATCGTTTTATACCCCACCTCTTCCCAGAGTTCACACAGTTACATTTTTGATATTGCAATCCTTTCTTCGGACCGCAACTGCCAACTTACAAGGCGCACATTTAAACATTTACAGATACCACGGCCATTTACGATTTCCTTAGGATGAACGCCACAGAGGAACAAAGCAGTAAACGAAGAACAACGGCAACAAAATTTAGAGGTGACAGAATTGTAATTTATATTGGGGCTGAACTGTTTGGGGGAATTAATTGAGATTATTTTGACCAATACTGCGATTCAGTATGAGATTTTTTTTTTTAAAGTTCCTTTATGTTCTTTATTACTCACAAAACAAGCAATTAATCATAGTATGACCAACACAATACTGGAAGCATTCAACATAGAAACTTCTCTTTTCTTTAGGCCAGGCGTTGAGATGAATTGATATTATAACATATTTATGAAACCTTTATTTAAGTATTGAATTGTAAAAGAAAAATATTTTTTAACTCTTATTGATCTCCGATCAGTAACAGTAAAAAAAATCATGAAATATATAAATATATAACTTTGAATATATATATTTTTCCTGAAAAAAATAATGGATATTTATTTTAATCGCAGCCTTTGCGATTTGCAAATAACGTTCGATTAAATATATGCAGTTTGGGGGGGTGTATATATATATATATATATATATATATATATATATATATATATATATATATATATATATATATATATATATATATATATATATATATATACTGTACATATACTTCTTAAAAATAAGGCAACAAAATTGTGTCTGAGAGGGAGTCTAAAAACACAAATCTCTCAGGATATCTATATCTCTTCATATTATAGTGATGGATTTATTCTATCGTTTTTGTGGCCACAATAATTCATTTCCAGATAGCTGTTGTTTACGCTGTTCAAAAGTTTGAGGTCACTTCAAAATGTCCTTATTTTTTAAAGAAAAGCCCTGTTCTTTTTAAAGATTACGTTAAATTCATCAGTCTAGACATTGTTTATGTGGTAAATGGCTATTCTAGCCTCGGAGCGGCAATTTTTAATAGGTTATCTACATAGGTGTACAGAGGCCCAATTCCAGCCGCCATCACTTCTGTGTTCTAAGGGTACATTGTTTAATCGTGTTAAAAGGCTAATTGATGATTAAAAAATCTGTGTGGGTTATTTTAAAACAGCTGAAAACTGTTGAATAAAAGTGTGATTTTTCACGGAAAAAACATGAAATTGTCTGGGTGACCGCAAACTTTTGAACGTTATTGTATAACACCTTAAGGTACAAGAAACACAAAATGGCCGACAAAATGGCAAACAATCCATCGATCTTCTCGCACAATCTTAGTTTCGGGGAGAGATAATCTTACGTGAGGACTTTTCTGTGGTATCAAGTTTATAAGTGCTTTCAAACTCTGCATTTTCCTTCTATCCTACGGTTCCAGCACTGATGTTTCACCTCACTCGAACCTTTTAGCAAGTTCCTTCCTGAAGCGTAACCCTTTGCGTTGTGCCCTGATTTTATAATGTGTGTATACACAAAATGTGCTTTAATCTTAAACTACATATTCCTGAGTGTCATTCATTATCGTTCCTCATAGAATAACAGATATCGCTAGCCTTCTAGCATAATCGATATTGTTAGCCTCATAGCATAATTGATATCGTTAGCCTTCTAGCATAATCGATATTGTTAGCCTCATAGCATAACTGATATTGTTAGCCTCATAGCACAATCGAAATACTTAGCAACCGTGAATGTGATCGACAGTCAAAACGTTGGCATACGGCTAATAAGCTAACAAATATGAAATAAACGCTCACCACAGGCAGTCGACACACAGACGTTTAAAACATACACAGTGCGACAGGATGAACACCGCTTGATGTGAACGCACCATTCGGCATTGCTGTACGATTTTGAAGACCTGAAGTTCCGTCGTCAAACCGAATGAAATGTTTCCGTTAAAACGCCGGAAAACGCTGTTAAATATATCCCCCCATCATGTGAGACTCAAATGATTTCTGAAGTTCCTGTTCCTTTGAGCAGAAACAAGAAGGAAGTTTGCTCGACCTCGGGTCCACCGAATCCCGACGTTTGCAAATTATGCATTTGTCAGATTTTTGCTGAATGAGGGTTTTCCGTTGTTTTTGCTTCCTGAAGTAAAGAAACAAAAGTCGTGTGGATCTGAAGTCCGTAGAGAATCCTGAAAATAGTGAACGACAAACGATCCGAAAGCAGACCAATTCTGGTGTCCAATTAGCCGGTAAGACACAAAGTGCGAAAAATAAATTGTTCAGGCAGTGTTTCCGACCTTTACTGCCATTGTCCCCGGTCCAAACCACCACGCTCGCTGACGCCTTTAGCCAACGCCGCCGTTTCAGTTAAGATCGGCCGACACACCACTCTTGGCCCGGAGGTCCGGTGGGGACCTCTTCTTCAGCTCCTCACCCGGCTCCTCGCGTCCGG
>OLKM01001641.1:93568-103940 GCA_900291075.1 Melanogrammus aeglefinus
AGTAAAAAAAAAACACACACACACACACAAACTCTATGCACGAGTGCAAACACACATAGCATAACATCGAACACGTACACACAACCACCCCCACACACACACACACACACACACACACACACACACACACACACACACACACACACACACACACACACACACACACACACACACACACACACACACACACACACACACACACACACACAGACACAGCGGGGACCCCTGACCTCTTGCCCTGGGGGAGGACTCCGCAGCAGATGATGAGCAGGGTGGCAACGCCCAGCCCCCCCACCAGGATCAGCACCAGCATCTTGCCTGTGATTGGACGAGGGGGGTGACCAATCACAGTTACCCTTCCACACTTGTTCTACGAGTGATGTCTGCGACCCTTTTTTTGCACGTGTGTGTGTGTGTGTGTGGTGTGTGTGTGTGTGTGTAAGAGTGTTTGTTTGTGATTGTGTGTGTGTTAGTGTGTCAGTGCTTGCGTGGGGGTGTTTTAGTGGGTGTGTTTGTGTGCGTTTTAGCGTGTGCGTGTGTGTGTGTGTTTGTGTGTGTGTGTGTTTTTGTGTGTTTGTTAATGTGTGTATGTGTTTGTTAATGTGTGTGTGTGTGTGTGTGTGTGTGTCTGTTATTTAATGTGTGTGATTGTGTTTGTTTGTTAATGTGTGTGTGTAAGGTAATGTATGCATTTGTGTTTGTGTTATTGTAATTGTTATTGTTTGTTTGTGAATGTGTGCATGCGTGTGTGTGTGTGTGAGCGTGTGTGTCGGGGTCATAGGTTAAGCACATTGAACCCTCCCCCCCCCCCCCCCCCCCCCCCCGACGCTAACTCCTCGCTCAAATCGTAAACCTGCGTCATCCCGCCAAGGTTGATTTCTTCCCAATGCCTGAAAAGGCGTAACCTTGACGATACGGCTGAACAATGACAAAAGGCACAAAGAAAACGGAAGAAAACACAAAACACTCGTTTCTCGTTTCCGTGGCAACGGAGACATGCACATGCCCCCCCCCCCCCCCTCCTGCTGAGGAGTATTGACGTTTTTTAATCGTTAGTCTCTGATAACCACAGGGTGTGGTTGATGTCGTAACCTTCAACAGTTCTGGCGTATGATTCGACTTCTCGGTCTGGACCGGTGAGGTTTCATTCTAGACCAGACCACCGAGTTTGTCTGGATCTGAACGGACGGTGAACCTAACGATGATTTGGAATTGGCAAAAAAAACGAATTTGGTTGAATCTGAGAAGCAGAGTCGGAGTGCGTTCTGATCCGATCTATAGAACACGCAACAGCCCTCCCCCACCTCTTTCTGTCTCGATGTTGCCTCATTAGTGCACTAACTAATTATTTCCGACGTTAACTAGTTAGCCAACTGACATTAGCTAGTGAGCCAACCGACGTTAGCTAGATAGCCAAAAGGGGAGCGTGTCTATGTTCCCCGGGTCCTATGTTCCCCCGGTCCTATGTTCCCCTCTTTGTATGAGCCTGGGGAACATAGGACCCTTTTTTTAAAAAAGGATCCTATGATCCCCGCTTTTCCCAAAAAGTGTCCTATGTTCCCCGATATGTATGTGTCCGGGGAACATAGGACCCTTTTTCAAAAAAAGGGTCCTATGTTCCCCGGTCTGTTACTTTTTCCACCATTACTGCCAAATTCCGGCCGAGATAACCACCATTGCATGTCTTTACCTTTAGTGGAAGAGGGAGAGACGTCGGAGAACCTGACGCCGGTAAACAAACCCAGAGAAGCCCAATCCCTATGAGAGCTCCCCGCGCTACGGCCATCCGGAGGCTTACAGAGCTTTGGGCCGTGATATTATATATACAATTATATTATATTATATTATATACTAGAGAGCTCCGGAGATCGCAAACGGCAACAATCACGTTCTCCTCCATGCTGCAGTTCATCCCGGACTGCACTGCACTGAGTTTGACGGTTGAACGCGGATTGGCTGTTACACATGTCACTCAGCGGCCACGCTGTTGAATGCTGATTGGCTGTCATCACGTGAATGTCGCGTCAAAGTTTAAGTATTTTTAAAGATTGATAGATTGCGGGGAACATAGGATACTTTTTCATAAAAAGGGTCCTATGCTCCCCGGTATGTATTGCTACAGGGGAACATAGGACCCTTTTTGGGAAAAACGGGGAACATAGGACCCGGGGAACATAGGGATGACCCCGCCAAAAGCTGTGAGCTAGTTGGCCAAACGATGTTAGCTAGTTAGCCGAACTATGTTAGCATGTAGTCTATTTTATTGTAGTGGGTATACTGTGATGATTCTCTCCCAGCCTCTTACAAACCCGCCCCACCGGTACATGTAAATGTGTGGCGCTTATGGGGTGTCGCACCACAGTCACCAACGCAGGGGTCTACAACGCGCTGATTAAAGAGTATAACGATTATCAACAATCATGGAAAGCTGAATAGGTTTATCAGTTTTAATAACATTATGAACAAATAGAACACAAAAATTACAAGTTGTCCTTTGTATATCTATAGTAGCAATAGCACATGCTAAACAAGGTCAAACCCAAAATAATTTAATGAACTGTTTACAACCATGGCTAACCAGTGCATGAGAAGGAGATGAAAGGAGACTAATGTTTCACTCTTTCAATTGCTCTAATTTTAGCTCTTACTGTTATCTAACATACCATACAGTAATTGAATTGTGTAAAAGTCTGAAATTACTGCACCTTAAAAATGACCATGAATTAGCTATACTCTCATTTGCATAGTGATTATCTTTATGAATTTCAATTGTGTATACCAACTGCATGTTGGCTGACATTTACCTAACTTTTTTTCCCTCCACTCTAACCACAGATGCCTGTTTTTAAATTCTCTAGCCTGACACACAGTCCGAAAGGCTAGCCAGGGGTTCTCATCTAAAAGTAACAAGGAGATATACAGTGGGATTAAAACATTGTATTCTGTTGACTACTTGTTACGTGGTTTACACATTAATATGGGAGGACTGGACACACACACACACACACACACACACACACACACACACACACACACACACACACACACACACACACACACACACACACACACACACACACACACACTTTTTGTTGTGTCTTTGCTAGGTCTCCGTAAACTCTGGTAGTGGCAATCTGCTGCTGTAAGGTCAATTTAAGTGGCAGCAGTAGATTTTGGGCCAGGCTTAAAACTAACTAAAACACTAAAATAGTGTAGTTTGCTTTTCATATTGTAAAGTTGAATGTTATTATAGCATGTAGCCTGGGACTCTTTAAGTGTTTGTGTTGTGTTTTTTATCGTTGTATCCAGTTGTTTTAACTGTTGCTTAAACTGTTATTTTAACTGTATCCGTTGTTATGCCAATTGTTCCCGCGTTTAACTTTCAATCTGTGTGGGTTGCTAATCACAGCGCGAGAAGGAGGGGCTCGGCCCGACAACAAACGTGCAGAGATGCAGGGGCAGCTTCGCGCTTCGTAACAGAGACAGGGCAGAGCGCGACCGCGCAGGGGGAATTTTATGAATGGTGAATGTAGGAGGTAACTTCCCCTGCTAAAAGTATTTTATTGCAGTTATACCCACACCGATATTGCGAAAAAATAAACACAGAAGTGAAAGATCAGTCACAAGACGATTGATACGTATCCGTGCACATTTTTAAGTGGGTATACGTAAATCCTGGTGCGTTCCTAGTGGGTATACGGCATATACCTGTGTATCATGTAGACTACACCACTGTATGTTAGTTATCCAACCGATGTTTACTTGTTAGCCATCCGATGTTAGCTAGTTAGCCAACCGATGTTTGCTAGTTAGCTAAAGGCGATTAGCTAGTTAGCAAACCGATTTTAGCTAGTTAGGTATTCGATATTAGGTAGATACTTAGCGAAACACTAATAGCTAGCTAGCCAACCCATGTTAGCTAGATAGCCAAGCGCTGCTGGGAACTGCCCATTGGTCCGACCACCCATTGGGTCCGACCTCCCATTAGTCCGACAAAATGCCCATTGGTCCGACCTCCCATTGGTTCGACCTCCCGTTACTCCGACAAAATAACCACTGGTCCGACCTCCGAATGGTTCGACCTCCCGTTACTCCGACAAAATCAACCACAAGTCGGACCAATAGGAGGTCGAACCAATGGGTGGTCCCGTTAGTTCGACCTGTCATCCCTACTTTCTGACAAGCGCTTTCATTTGCGAGCATGCGTCTCTCTCTCTCTTCTCTCTCTCTCTCTCTGAGAGTTTGTTTTAACCTCTGCTGTCCCAATGCTTTGGCAACATTGTATATCACAGTCGTGCCAATAAAGCAAATTGAGAGAGAGAGAGAGAGAGAAGAGAGAGAGAGAGAGAGAGAGAGAGCGCTCTCGGAAACGCACACACATACACACACACACGCGCGCGGACGGACGGAGAGAGAGAGAGAGCGCGTTCTTGAAACGCACATTCACACACTATACACGCAACGCGCGCGAACGGACGGAGCGGGAGCCAGTTTCCTCTCGGTGCCGTTAAAACGATTTGGTGCCAGAGCGCGCACCTCTTGTGAGCCAGGCTCGCGCTCGCGTCGGGCATGCTAGGATTTAGTGTGTTAGTTCATCTTAACGAGATGCAGAGAGGATTAATGCACACATTCACACAGGCTACACACAACAGAGACCTACCCACAGACACACAGCTGAGGGGCCGGAGAGAAATGCGCATCTCTGGTGGCGTGCTCAACCTGGTCAGTGCGTGCTCGTGGCTTTTTACTCCGTTTTATTTCAAACACAGACTGTACAGTGAAGGACATTTTTAAATTTCAAGTTGGCAGCTCTCAAAATATCCGACCTGTCTGTTTGATTACAGATGCATTAGTCCAGGTTCGAAAACTAATGAGGACGTCCCATTAG
Source organism: Melanogrammus aeglefinus (assembly GCA_900291075.1). NCBI lineage: Eukaryota > Metazoa > Chordata > Actinopteri > Gadiformes > Gadidae > Melanogrammus > Melanogrammus aeglefinus. The sequence goes on from OLKM01001641.1 coordinate 98,457, forward strand.
TTCGAACTCTCATTACTCTCGATTGGTCGGAACAATGAGGAGTTCCCACTAATTGGAGTTCGAACTAATCCGATGGTCGGACCAATGGGAGTTCGAACTAATGGGAGGTTCGGGACCAATGGGAGGTCGGACCAGTGTCCATGGACCCGCGCTGCTTGCTAGTTGGCCAATCGATGTATGTTGATTAGCAAACCATTGTCAGCTAGTTAGCCCAACCAATGTTTGCTACTTGTGAGCCAAACCGATTTTAGCTACATATACAATGAGGCATTTTTAAGCAGACCACAATGGTTCACACACGCATTCACACACTGACGCCGTGGACTCGACCCCTCAGGGTGACATCCAGCTCGTCAGGAGCAGTCAGGATGAGGTGCATTGCTCAGGGACACTTCAACACTCAGCTAGGAGGAGCCGGCAATCTAACTATCAACCTTCCGGTTACAAGCCAACCCGATCTACCTTCTGAGCTATGACGACCCCAGCTAGTTAGCCAAACGCTGTTAGCTACTAAGCCTTGTTTACCTGCCAGCGGACGGGCGGGGATGGTCATCTGTAGCGGCTCGCTCCACTCGCTCCAGAGGCCGTAGTTGTGGGAGCGACAGCGAACACGGACAAGGTACCCCCCCACCGGGAGACCCATGAGCTCCAGCTGGGACTCCCTCTGGGGGGGCTTCACCTGGGGGGGGGGGACATAACGAAAAGGAGTCATTGCTGTCAGTTTAATGCGTTATTAACGGCGTTAATGCAAACCAATTTTAACAGCGTTAATTTTTTTATCGCGCGATTAACGCTTTTCGCTTGACAAATGTTGGAGTTTTTCACCTGCTGTCAGCAACAGCCTAGTCACGGTAGAATGAACCTACAACACCATACCGGAATCTAGCTACACCAGCAACAAAACAACAAGCACGCCGCACAAACGTGTGGCAAGCAAGATACGGAGCGGGTGAAAAACTCTTAATGTGTGTTGTGTGTTTGTGTGCCACTGTGTTCCAGCCTGAACGAGAGTTCAATGTTGTCATTAGCTGTAAACGTCTCTCTGAGCAGTTCAAGGCCCACCTGGGCTTGTACCACTTCGGGAGGGCCCGCTCAGTTACCCCCCTCTAGACAAAATCCGACTTTGTTGCGACGTTGGACAGTTTGTTGTGGCTGTGGAGTGGTTGCAGTTGAGAAGGTTGCGGGGTGCACAGCTCAGGCTGCCGGACGGCACTGCAAGAACTTTTATAAACGCAAATATTGTATCCCGCAGTAATCAGCCCGAGTAGCCCCGAAACGTTAATGGCCCACCGGGAATCCTCCCGACTCTCCCGATTACCATTCCACCACCGTGTGTGTGTGTGTGTGTGTGTGTGTGTCGGCGTTATTCAATAGCCTGGTAATGTGTATAGGCCTACGTACGGTAGGAATATTAATACTGGTTTAAATAATAAATGTTAGAGTTTTGTTCGAAAGTTCAGTGATTGAAACAAATAAAAGCCTGGGCTATTGAAGTTTTATGGTAGGCCACTGTAATGCACCCTACTCGATGTCAAGTGGACCGGTTGGAATTCACTGTGGGGTCTCTCTTCTTATACCATCTTTCTCTTACCAAATATAGTTTTATTACTGTCCTTCTCAAACCTCTTCACTAAAAAGTCTAAGCAGCACGAAATTTGAGGGATATTGTAGAATAGAAAAAAATGTGATTGATCGCGAGTTTAACTGACATATTATTGTGATTATTCGCGATTAAATATGTTGAATCGCTTGACAGCAGTCAAGCATATATTACCATTCAAATAAGGACATTACAAACATATTCTGCCGTAACCAAAATAGCACCAAAAACCAAGATTGTACAAATTTTCCGTAAAACTAAATCCAGCCTCAAAAATCTAGCTAACATTGCGGGATATAATATATTAACAATTATCGCGAAGCGGAATGGATATGTAGTAATAGTCCCCGAGCCGGAACGGTGAGGGACTATTTAACACTATCCACAGAGCCTGAGGGAGAATAATTGTTGAGGTATATATTACACGGGAAACATCATTAAAAACAGCCAAGGGTATTTACAAATTCGACCAATGCATTTTGGCAGCGCACCAACGTGCAGTGAGTTTTTAACTAATATCGAACATTAAAAATCACTTATTACCTTGAAAAACACATAGTCCATATTTTGTGGCTTTTCGGCTGTTGTTGGATTGCGTTTTGCTGCAACAACCTAAACCAATATAGCTAACCAATATAACAGCAGAATCTAGCTAACCAATGTATCTCGGACCTAGCAAACTTGAACTAACTAGGGTATGTCCAGATCCGATCCACAGCATCGGTATCGCCCGTGTGCCCATTACGCTGGATCGAATAATCGCAGGGGATTAAAAAATATGATCCCATCTGGTGCAGCATGTCATGTGATAACAAGTAGTCTTTCAATTAGGCGTATGCGCATGATAGCACCTGTTTGGTAAACCATGTCAGCAGTGTGGCTGTATTTCAACCTTAAAGGAGAATTAAGTGTGTAGCAGCCTGGGCCTGGCTATTGCACGGCTCCTCCTCGGTGTTGCTGAGGACAGGCGCAGTCACTTGGCCGTCACGTCACACGCACCTACCTCAGCTAAGAGGCGCTACACAGTTGTTTTGATAGCCACTATTGAAGATTTAAAATGAAAGTAGGAGGAGCCTCAACAATTTAGATTTAAAGGTAGGCCATCCACAAGACAGCTGCCAAAATATACGAAAGAAGTACCTTCCCATAAAGCCTTATAAACGGTAGAATGAAATCAGTGGAACTTCCCCTGGTGGAGTAAATTGTTTGTGTCACTAATTTTAGAAAAATAATAATAAAACAATAACTCTCTCCACCACTCTTGCCACCCAAGGACTGAGAGAGTGGTCAGGAAGAAGATGTGTTCTTGGATGGAGTTTAGAACCATCAGTTTTATTTTGACAGATCCTGCTAGCTTGTCTTGAGGCCTTCAGTAGTTTTCCAGTGTACAAAGATGTACAGCATAGTCACAAAGGGCATTGAACCAAGAACATCAGCTAGGGTTCCAAGAGGCTGGTATTTCTTGCCAGGAAACTTAGTCCTTTGGCTCACCTTTGAGATGACTCTTTGGGGCCATAAACACGCTGATAATTTGTTGTCTAATATGCAGCCTAAGTAAAGTGACCGATTCCTTTGCCGTAAATTTCAACATCACCTATACTACCCTCACTCTCAAAGACTTCCTTAGTTTGTCTCTGGACCCAAAAAAGATTCACTCTGTTTTGCCAAGGTGGAGAAAACAGCTTGTTATCTGTCAACCAAGCACTGTTAAGGAGTTCTACGCTAAGCAGCCTTTCCACCTCTGATTTCTCTCTTTTATAAGAGACTAGAATAGCAGGAGTCATTTGCAAATTAAAAAAACATTGCAATCTATGGCTGACGGCATATATCATTCACATATAAGGCAAAGAGAGGGACCTCAAATACTCCCCTGGAAACTCCACAATGTTAATTTAAGGTATTGAAGACAAGGTCCCTTCCACAATCCACCACCTGTTTATCTACCAACTCCAGTATTCACGCACTATAAAGGCGGCACCTGGAGCTATAAGCGCAGGCAGGCTAAATTGAATGATGTGACAATAGATCAGCCGCACTGGACTATAAGCGCGGGGTAGTTGTAATATTAACGGTCTCGTAAAGGCGGTTGCCATTTCAAAGCGGTTGCCCAATCGCGTTGAGCATGACCGACGTCACTTGCAGAGAGAGTGATGCTGTTGCAACAGAGCATACGGCCGACATATTTCTTTATTCGCTGAGGTGCGCATTAGTAACATAGTACGCCATAAATGAGATTATTGTAAACATTTTTTCGCGAAAAATGTGCAATTTACCTTCAGTAATGTTCCGCTCCGTGAATTGTGATATATTTGATCTCGAATGAGCAAAGAACCTTTAAGCAAGAGACGGGAAAATTCGTGGCGCGGACGGTCCTAGAGCCCATTAGAGTAAAGTTCGGAAGGACTCGTTCTGTAACCTGTAAAATCCATAGATGAGCCACACCGTTTTAAATAAGCCGCAAAGACTCGACAAATGGGGAAAAACGCAGTTTAATAGTCCCAAAATTACGGTAGGTATGAACCCTCAACCACTGGAGAGATTGTATCGGAACATCCATGGCCTGTGTGAGTTTGTTCAAGAGGATATCATTACTGGATCGTGTGTGACAACTCATTTGCTGTAGGTAGAGCTATGTATCAGTAGTAGGAGTAAATGGGCGTATTCGAAAGCCTGAATGGACAACCAATAGGTTCTGCCCTGCTAACAAATACACTGTCTATTTGCTCATAAACTGCATCCTTGCAACATTATTTTCAATTAAACAAAGTATAAAGGATATGGGGTTGATTTTTGAGCCCCTTTTTATATAAGGGGTTACCCATTCAGGAAATGGGTACCATTTTCAACCCTTGCGATTTCAAACAATTTCAAATTATCCACGTAACAGCTCTGCTATTCTTATATATATCTCAAATTTATTCCAAATTCATTTTAGCTATTTTTGTTTAACCCTTCCGCTTTATGTTCCGACCCATTTACATTTTTTAAATGTGTTGCATGTTTACATTGTTTAACTCCATTGAAACTTTTGAAACTGCTGTTTCAAATCGTTTTCACTTAATTTGAAACCATTCAACTTTCTGGTGAGTGAGACTGTTTTAAGATGGCCTTATTCGGTAATCATTGAGCCAAATTGGTTCCATGCATATTTTTTTTATTTATGTTTTCAAGAGGTAAAAACAAAGTATCGGATAGATATCGTATCAGCAGCTAGCCTAAGCTATGGTTACGAGATGGAAAAAGTTGGTATCGGGACATCCCCTACATCCAACAATACACTCAGAACCTGGCAAAAACCAATACACTTCGGAACCTTGAGGCTAAACTTTCTCGAGATATGCAATGTATACTTTCCGGAATAAAGTTACCGTCTTGAGATTATACAACATACTTCAGGAACCTAGCCAAACACCTTGTGATCTAACAATATACTTTATAAACCTTTGCTCTTGTTTGATTATATACAATATACTTTTCGAACCTCGGCTAATCGCTTTTTGAGATTGTTACAATATATTTCAAGAAGCCTAGCTAGATTAAATTGAGTTAGTATAAGGAGACAAAAATAGACGCTAAAAGTAAATGCCTAAACTAAATGTGGACGAGACGAGGCAGGAATAAACAGAACGACACTAAACAGGCAACATATTACGGATGGTAGGCTATTAAACAATTAAAAGTTGTAAAGTGTAAAGAGGTAAAGTGTAAATTGTTAAATTGTAAATTATTAAGTGGCTTAAGTACCAGGAAATATAATGTGAAACAGAGGCTAAGTTAACGCTCCTCGCAGGGTATAAACAATTATTCTTTGGAACCTAGCTAAGCAACATTCCGAACCTAGCAAACTTTTTGAGTTGTTCAACATTCTCATAACCTAGAGCTTG
>OLKM01001641.1:110443-117116 GCA_900291075.1 Melanogrammus aeglefinus
GAAGTGCAGGAAGTAACAGTCATGAACATCGAGTTACAAAACAAGCGCTTATGAAGAGGTGAACTGTTCCTCGATTTGATTGGTGCGTCTTGTGGCGTTTCCCGGGACAGTGGTTTGTTTGTCTAATGAGGGGGGGGGGGAAGTTTTCTGGGATGTCTTGAGGCATCCCCCTGTGTTTGACGTCAGTTGAAAATATTTCATGGAAAGGGCTTCAGCAGACCTGAGTTTATAGAGTGTGAGTGTGTGTGTGTGTGTGTGTGTGTGTGTGTGTGTGTGTGTGTGTGTGTGTGTGTGTGTGTGTGTGTGTGTGTGTGTGTGTGTGTGTGTGTGTGTGTGTGGTGTCTGTGTGTGAGTATGCGTTTGTACATAGACATGTTTGGGTTCACGTGTGTGTATGTGAGTGTGTGTGCGTGCAGGTTTGTGTTTGTATATGGGTCTGTGTGTGTCGTCCACATGTGAGGGTGTGTGTTTATGTACAGTATATGCATGTGTGTGTCTGTGTCCGTGTGTGTGTGCATGAATGCGTGTGCACGTATCCATGTGTGTGTATGTGTGTGAGTGTGCATTTGTATGTGTGTGTGTGGGTTCATACAAACCCGTGTCTAGGTCCATGTGTGTGTGTGTGCATGTGTCGTGTCTGTGTGTGTGTGTGTGTGTGTGTGTGTGTGTGTGTGTGTGTGTGTGTGTGTGTGTGTGTGTGTGTGTGTGTGTGTGTGTGTGTGTGTGTGTGTGTGTGTGTGTGTGTGTGTATGTGTGTGTGTGTATGTGTGTACTAGAATGACTTCACACTAACTGGGGCGGGACCAACAGACAACCCGATAGCACTTCATCTCTGTCCGATGGAATTAAAACAGTTTGGTTTGGTTAGATTTCTCCCCCCCCCCTCCCTCGTCCATCAACACACACGAAAGCCAGCTTACGTAACACGTGACTGAGGAAGACTGTTTTTAGATGGTCTGTCTCGCCCCGGGGGTTTTCTTGGGGGGGGTGGTGGGGGGGGGTCGAATCATCGCTGAAGCGTAAGAGAGGAATCCATTGATTTTCCCTTCGTTTTTCCATGACTCAGTTTTCAGTCGGCTAATCAGAACAGACACATGGTCACTCGATGGAAGAAAGTGATTTTTCTTTCAAATAAAAACCGGCATTTGTTCTTATTCGTTTCAAAAAATTATTGGTTAAAAAATATATATACAGTGCATCTATTGTTATTAACTCTTCTTTTTTTTTTTACGATTTAATTATTTGTTTTGCACTAGTGTTTGGTTTTGATGTTAGGCCCACTGTTAAAACTGTATTTTTATCATTTTATTTTTTTCTACGAAACATTTACATTTAGTTCAAACACAAGTATTATCTCATCAAAAAGGGAAAAAATACATTTCCTCTGACTTGATGGTTCTGTATTATGTAATGCTCCGTATTAATACGTTCATGTGTTCAACTCGTAGGCCAGAGGGCGAACGTTGACCAAGCGCAACAGAAAGGCAGCGGCGATGTCAAAGTGACTCAGGCTTGTAAAAGGGCTTTTAACGCTTTGTTTAATCACTGTTTCCTTGTTTTTTATCGATTCTTTTGAATGCAGTTGTTAAAAAGTTTTTTATTATTTTTTAAACCCTGTTTTCATGACCTAATTTATCCTTTTAAGACAGCTGTTAAAACCCTTTTATGCCTTTTGTCACGACCCTAACGAGGGGAGCCTAACGAGGGGAGCCTAACGAGGGGAGCCTAACGAGGGGAGCCTAACGAGGGGAGCCTAACGAGGGGAGCCTAACGAACTCATTGACAACACGTGAGCTGGGCTTATTTAAGTAGACCTGTTAGCCCGGTGTGAGGGGTGTTCTCCTTTGGGAGGTACCACTTATTATTGGTTCCTTTGGTATTTTGGTTTAGTTGTATCCTAGGTATGTTTACACCTTACAACACCCATATACTTTTACGTACACACACACTTGCATCACTGACTAGATTGAATACAAACGCCATGCCTTATGTTATATTCACTTGGTTATAATAAACCTTTTTTGTGAACAAACTCAGTCAATTGTGTGCGTCTCCCCTCTTTGCCACAACCGCCACGGTCGGCTTGTGACACTTTTTAAACCCTGTTTTCATGTATTTTCTAGATAATTTTTAATCCATTTTTTTCTCGTCTTTTATTGATCCTTTAAGGGCAGTTAAAAGTATTTGAATGCCTTCTTTAAAATCCTTTTTTTCTGTCTTCTATGATTTTTTTTTAAAACCTTTTGTTAAATGTCTTTCACGCACTTTTTAAACCCTGTATAATGCATTCTACTTTTCCTACTATTTCTGCCACAATGCATGTGGAACAAATTAGCATGAGCATGAGTATGAATTAGTATGAGCATGTGTTACTAAACGTTTGGTGTATTTCTTTTTGTGCGTACAATGCAGTACTGCCTTGTATTTTATACTTACTATTTTTATGTTGTGTTTTTCTTTGGATGGTGCTACAATTTCATGTACACTATACAATGACACTAAAAGGATACTCTATTCTATTCTATATGTCTTTGGGTGTGACGTCTTTTTGTTGTTTTTTTTGTGGGTTCTTATTATGTTGTTATTCTGCTTTGTTGTTAAGGACCGCCCTTGGAAAAGAGATGGGTTCATCTCAAGCGGTTATTCCTAATAAAATAGATTTTAAACACACACTAAATGCACAAACGTGTGTGTGAGTGTGTCACGGGACGGATGTGGGGCGAGAACGATGAGGTCACACACACAACATGAATCCCATCGCGTCGTCGGGTAACACCGCGTCGCTATGGCAACCGCACCATGGCAACGGCAATAGGACTCGGAATGCTGGTGGCTACACCCCATGGATTTTCTTTTTTTGTTTACGTTAATATTTTCTATTTTTTGGTTCATGTTTTGTACATTCAGGGAGGAAAGACACATACACACACACAAACAGGCACACAGATATACACACAGACACGGATAGACAAACACACACACACACACAAACAAACACAGATAGGCATGCACACACAAAAACACAGCCACACAAACACACAAATAGACACGCACACAAACACACACACACTCACACAGACACCGAGAAACAACCACGCACTGATAAACACACACACACACAGACAGATAGACAAACACACACACACACACACAGACACACACGCACGCACACAGAGTGACCCACCTGTAGCCTTTGTGTGTGTGTCGGCGCTGACTTGTGGGTGGGGCCTCCTGCAGGCCACGCCCACCAGCTGAATGAGGAACACCAGCAGCAGCCTCATCCTACAGCCTGCTGCAGGGACACACACACACACACACACACACACACACACACACACACCACACACACACACACACGGATACACACGGATACACACATGAATACACACCGATACACACATGAATACACCCAGACATCACACACACACACATCACACGATACACACATGAATACACACCGATACACACATGAATACACCCAGACATCACACACACACACATGCAAATACACACACACAAATCTTACAGTCTTCTTCCTTCCTGCAGGAACACACACATATGCAGAGTCGCACACACATTAATACACACACACACAGATATAAATACACACAGATACACACAGAAACACACACACATAAATGCACACGCACACATCTTACAGTCTTCTGCCTTCCTGCAGGAACACACACACACACACACATGAATACACACAGATACAGCCACGCACGAACATGAATACACACAAATAAGCACACACATGATTACACACCGAAACACACACACACACACACACACACACACACACACACACACACACACACACACACACACACACACACACACACACACACACAAGCAAACACTGACGTGCACACACATCACACACACACACACACACACACACACACACACACACGTGAACAGACACACACAAGCCAAGAACACACATGCACCATACTGATCACAGACACAAACACAAGCAAGAACACACATGCACCCATACTGATCCACAAAAACACAGGTGAACACACACACAAAAACAAAAGCAAATAAACACACACTCACACACACACACACACACACACACACACACACACACACACAACACACACACACACACACACACACACAGCTCCTGAGCATTGTAAAGGGCACGCTGATATAATTCAAGGCCTATCGCAACGTATTATTGTCACTGAAGGCGAACGCACAACAGACACACACTCCTCTGTAAACAAATGAAGAAAACGTCCTATCACTCTTCCGAAGACTCGCTAGTACCGTTAATACGGTCGGAAACTTCCGGAGAAGGTCACACCGTGACGGTCAGGGTTTGATGGCGCTTCACTGTGATTGGTTGGTTGGTTTTCCTGATGGCGTCATCGGGATCAAAGAGATCATCTGTCCCCGACCTTGGATAGTGTTCTATCACAAGGTGTGCACACACACACACACACACACACACGCACACACGCACACACACACACACACACACACAGGGGACATACACACACACACACACACACGCACGCACGCACACACAGGTAAGCACACACAGGTACGCACACACACACACACACAGATCAACCCCCAACACACACACACACACACGCACACACACACAGATCAACACACACACACACACACACACACACACACACACACACACACACACACACACACACACACACACACACACACAGCACACACACACAGGTACGCACACACACACACACACACACCACACACACACACACCACAGTCACCACTAACACCACACACACACACACACACACACAACATACACACACACACCTACATGCACACTCAGGCTACGCGACGCACCACACACACACAGATCAAAACCCCCAACACACACGATATAACACGCGTCGGTGCCCCTACACACCGAAACATGTGCACGCGCGGGTATGCACTAACACACACAGATCAACGCCTAGCACACACACACACACAAACACACACACACACATGCACGGGCACGCACACACACACACACACACACACAACACACACACACACACACACACACACACACACACACACACACACACACACACACACACACACACACACACACACACACACACACACACACACACACACACAAACACACACGTCTTGAGGCTGATTCACATGGTCATGTGACGTGTGTGTGTGTGTGTGTGTGTGTGTGTGTGTGTGTGTGTGTGTGTGTGGGGTGTGTGTGCTGTGTGTGTGTGTGTTGGGTGTTGTGTGTGTGTGTGTGTGTGTTGTTGTTGGTGAGGAACACGAGGAGAGGGACTGGAACCCGCCTATTGATCTGTTCCATGGCAACCGCATGTGACCCTTAGGAATCACACGCAAACGACGCAGTAACTCATTCATCCATGCTATTGTTTTTAATGTAAGATCATTTGTGTGAAACTTAAATGCTTGTTATTTGATTTTCATTGATTTGAATCTCAATGCAGAGTCCCTGTCTGAAGAACGATTTTATAAAGGAAATTCTAAACAATAAATTAACTAACTAGGTGTCTTTTGGTCCAATTTGAACAGTGCATCAAGTCCTGGTGGGAACCGCCGCTTTCGAACAGGTGTGTGGTATAGCCTTCTAAGATTTCAAAGAGCTAAAAGCGATAAATAGAATAAAACAAATAGATTTTGATAAAAAATTCATTGCAATAAAAAATAAAAATAGGCCTGATGCGACTAAAATATGCCATGTGGCTATCAGTGGCATCTGTTGGTTCATAAAATGTTGGTGGAGGTTGCAGTAGTAAAAGAAATATATATTCTTTTTTGAATTTGATAGATTTGATTTCCTGTATCCTGGTGCATTATGGGGAGGGCCACTATTACCTACTATAAGTTCAGATTCATTCCTTACACTACAGACTTACTTCATGGCCGTTCCACCAGCCATTGCTATTTGACCCATTGTTGTAATTCTGATATTGAGACAAATCATGATCACTTTCCTATCGCATCCATTTTTTGTGAGTCTCAATGTCTACTTCAAATGCAGTTAGAAATATGGGACAGTTGCCTCATTTTATTTATATGCAAAAGACTAAATTTATATGTAACTTACTTGCTCGTTTTAAAGGTTGGGTATGGGATTTGAGAAACGCCAGCAGATTTTAAAAATACACAACTCAAATGGTCCTACCCCCTCTCCTTCAACGCTGACTCTGACTCCACCCATTCCAAGTACATGGACGCACAATCATGCACGAGCAGATGCGAGAGCGAGCCTTTAGCTAGTTAGCTAGCTCCAGTAACTACCGCAGGATAACAACAAACAGAAGCTCGCTCTGGGTCACGAGCTTTGAGTACGTGCACGAAAGGGTCACGCGCGGGGAGCGGGGGGAGGGCTAAGGGAGAGGGGCAGAACAACCGTGTTGATTTGACGTACTCACTGTCCAATGTCCACTCGTGGGTCGTGGAAATCATTGGCTGGAGTTTTTCGAGCCGCCCCTAACGTTCCAAAGAAGATGACTATTTTTTTTTTAAATTTTCATGTCCAATACTTCTACACTGAGTCGCTGTCGATTGGTTATGAGTGAAGGATTTCAAGTAATTTTGCAAAAAATGGCCAATAAAGAAGAATTCCCATAGACCCAGACCTTAGCTAAACTATTGCTTGGGAGTCAAATTTTCCGCTACTGAA
>OLKM01001642.1:8022-50522 GCA_900291075.1 Melanogrammus aeglefinus
AAAAGTTTAGCCTGAAGATGCTGCACCCAAACTCCTGTTGCTGCCTTTTTCAAGTGTGAGCCTGGGTAGTTTGTCCCGTCTACACCAAAAGCCTGCAGCCTGTGTCGGGTGCTACTATGGTTGAAGGATGGTAGCAAATCTCGAAGGTAACTCAGCATATCAAATAGGCCATGCTGTTTCCTCAATCTCCGTCAGGACTGCGACCGGAATCTGGATCTGAAAGCTGGGACTCATCGACACTTGGGATGCGTTGAAGCAGAACGTGAACCGCGATCGTCGCTTGGGGGTTTGCACTTGTCGACGATGGCAGTGGGGGCGATCGTGTGTTCGGAAGTGAGGACATCCTGGACGTCACACCTGGAGGCTGAAGTGTGTCGTCGTCGTCATTGCGTAGCCGTGATTGTCACGTCACCTTTCCTTGTACACAACCGCATGCGTTCTGGCATCTCAGGTGAGATGAAGGTTGGTGGGCAACACTTGACGTGGTGGTGTCCCCCTCTGTGTCCCACTCAGTTGCTCTCTTGTGTTTGCACATTAAAAGTGGTGTTAACAGGGGGTGAAGTGGGTTCTAGGGTTGTGTGATCCTCATGGCAAGTCAGTTGTTCGCGATGCGGTGGTCCCTACAGAGGTATCCCAGGCTCGATATCACAAAGGGGTCTGGACTATGATCTTGGGCTGGGCCAATACGTCTTCTGGGTTGTTAATGGTTGTATCAGTGAGCTGACCAGTCTTCTGGAGGTCCTTCGTAGTGGTCTTGTCGTCAGAGTGGTCATTTAGAGCCCAGTCATATCCGTGGGGACCCCTGGTTCCGGACTGTCTCCTCCGTCTTCCGAGAGGCAAACATGGGTTGGTGCCCATGTGGGAGCTTTGTTCTAAGAGGAGTGCGGTTTCCACAGTGCCGACCTGAATCTCCTCATGGATCGTCTGGTTCCACGGTGGGCCAGGAAAGGGACCTTCTGTATTCGGTGTATGGGTGTAGAATGGTGGTGGCATGTGAGGATGCAAGACTGCTTTCTGATGTGGCCCATGGTGCCGGAGAGACGGGTCCCCACGTTGCACGTCCGTCGTCCGGGGTGTCGTTCCCACTTTCGGAGTCGTCCACACGTTCAGCGAGGGTGGCGGTCTTGGTGAAGGCGGCATCATCCTCCGCCTCCTCGGTGGCGGCTGAGAGTGGCACGGTGGCGGTGACCAGGAGCTCTTCCATAACCTCAGCGCCCGAAGGAGTTGGATGAGGTGGAGCCATGCTGGTGGAGAACATGGAGGACGATTCCCCAGACTTCTCCTCCTCCTCGGCTGTTACAGTTTCAGAGCTAGGCGCCAGGGTGGAGGTGCTGCTCTCCACTGGGGACAGGGTGGTGGTCGAGCTGGGTGGGGCGCCGGCGGTCGATGTCTTTTGCACTGGTGAGGTTGTGGTCAGTTTGGATAGATACATGTCCAAAATGGAGGTCTGGTGGATCCCCTCTTTTGCGTCTCTAATCACAATACAAAGAGAGACAGAGAGGAACAGCGTTTTACTAGATGAAAAAGGTAAATAAGTCCTTAACATTGGGTAACATTAAAACCTAGAAAAATGGATTAAGATACTCTCTGCAAATTGACGCTAATGTACACATATTGAACATTAGATTCTTCAGCATGATGGGCTTATTGCTCCTATGGACTATCAAAGAAGAAGTTTACATACCTTTCAAGATTATATTGCACTATAAAAGGTTCCCAATCACACACACATTGTAATCAACCTTTAAAGGGACACAGGTGTAAACGACAGACAAGAACAAGGTATGGTCATATACAGGCTGGTTTTTATACCATAAACCACAAATATATAGAAACAGAAACACGTAAACATACATACCCATACGTACATACACAATCACGTCTACACCTACATAAATACACGTGAAAAAATGTATACATACAGTACATACGTACACAAACATACCTAAACATATGTTCACATACGTAATATAGTTACACATACCAAAACATGCCAATACATACGTATACATACATATCTTACCCTAGCAACACCCTAACAACTGCCCAGAATACCTTAAAAGACTCCACAAACACCCTAGCAACCACCTAGAACCCCCCAAAAAAGAGAAACACCCTAGAAACAGGCCAGAACTGTCTAGCAAGCACCCCAAACAGGCTAGCAACCACCCAGAACACCCTAGCAAACACCCTAGCAATGACCTAGAACACTAATTCAACCGCCTACAACACCTGACCAACCATACAAAATAACCTAGCAACCGCAGAACAGCAAACGTACTGCAAATAACACCAAGAAGACACACAGAACACCCTAGCAACCGCCCAAGACACCCTAGAAACCGCCCATGAACAAGCTAGCAACTGCCCAAGACACCCTAGCAACTGCCCAGAAAACTCAAGCAACCGCCCCAATACTCCAACATACACCCAGAACATCACACTGCAGTGACCAAAGAATAGGACAAAGGAACGGTCACTACACCCGATAAACGAGATGATCATCGTCAATTTGTACAAGCCTGGGAAAGTTCCACCCATGCTACACTGTATTGCACAAATTATTTATTGAACAGACAAATTCAGTTGACTCCTGGGACGCTGTATGAATCATATCAATGAGTTGAATAATCGCCAAGGACAGTAATTGGCATGAACACAAACAGAAACATTAATATCTATGGTATGTTATACAATTTGCCATTCCCTAGTGGTGTTTATAAACCACAAGAATTGACATAAAGCCATACAGTGTTACACAAATTCGACAAGAGAGAAAAAAGGAGAAACAATACTAACCGATTAATCCCAACTGCTAGAGTTCAGCTGCTCTCTGGTTCCCAGAAATCGTTTCTTTGCTTTTTCAATAGTTTATTTAAAACAACGTTTGGAAGAATAACTATCCTGGCCCTTAAAGTCATTCTGTCGAGCTAGTATTGTTCTTTATGTTCTGTATTGTATTTTTTAACAATGCCCATGGGCCTAGATTACAGGCTGGTTGACGAAAGGCCATTTTTGTTTTCTTACTTTGGACTGAAAGCATAAATTAAACCTGTAAGGAATATACTGTGTTGGTTTTCAATAAAGTTGAGTTCACTAGTGTGTTTGCTGCGGTCCAGCAGCATCTGGACAGCTGTTGATTTCAACTTCTCAGCTAGGACTGTCAGCTGCCTTGAACCCAATACACTCTCATCCAAATGATAAGGAGAGTTCATAGGACCATATCTAATGGCACAGTTACCCATTTCATGGCATAACCTAGATCCCTCTTAAGCTTTTGTACTTCTTCCTATAAAGGTCCCTTGAGTCTACATCCTGTCCCCCTTCCCTCGGCCTCTCTCTCTCACTCTTACTTCTGACCATAATAGATAGTAGTATAGAAGGGTTACGCGAGGACACTCCCCTGTGGCGTCAGATTGTGTAAAGCAGACGCCAGCTGTGGACCATTACACACCGGCCCTCCTTCTCTGTGTGACTATCTCTGATGTAAGGTGTGCGCCACTTTTTCCTACCCAAGAAAAATAGAACCTTGTACTGTTCAAAGTAGCAGTATCTCACTGACGTTTTTTTTTCTTATTTCGCATTTTTTTGTGCAGTTGCAGTTACTGGGGCCTTTGTTTTCTTCCTGGCAAGTAACGAGGACCAATCAGAAAGTAATTATCCTCATCTGCCCTCTGAACCACGCCCCTCTCCGCTCTTCGCTGTGCACGGTCTTAAGTGACTTGTGTTTACACCGCATGCCTTTTTTCCCCTCCATAGTGAGCCCAGGAAATGAAGAATTGTGTCGCAGTAAAAGACAAGGAGAGGTACTTGAGGAGCACTTAGGCAGGAGTAAATACAACATCAGCATGAGGGTTGGTGGGGGAAATGCACAGCAGTGGAGGGAAGTGAGGGCGGACTGTTTTTATGCCCTCTGAACCCCGTGAAGACTTATCACCAACAGAGTTAGCTGCGACTGGCCTGACGGGGGGGACCGGGCTTATCTGTCCAACCCCTCATTTGTTAAGATGGAAAGGGCGGGTCAGAGGTCACCGAGGATGACTGAATTTAGACGTTCAGTAGTAGCTTTGTCCATTATCCAACCGTCTGCTCTGATAAGTACGAGTGAGAGTGACAGAGGAAGGACAAAGTGTGGCAGCGGAAATGAGAGGATAAAGGCGTGGAGGTAGGGAGATAGTGAGGCTAAAAAGGCTGACAGGTTGGGTATTTCTAACTGTTGCTATTCCGGTCAGTGGCTTATTTCAGCTGTCATTGCCCTGGAGGGCTGTGATTAGCAAAGGGACCCTGACATTTGGAGAGATTAGTCTGCTTTAATAAACATGGGATCAACCGTGAAATGTAACCTGAGGCCTTTTTTAAATAGTTCATTTTGGGTTTTTTTTCCCTCAAGCAAATGTCTAATTTAGATGAATATATACCTCTCTAAAAAAAACATGCCATCCACTATGCATGCATGCATACACAAATAACATTGCAAGCAAATGTAATATCTCAAAATGGTAGTGTTGTAAATTTGTAAATCCTTCAGTTCGTTATGGATTTTATGGAACAGCAAGTTTCAGAAGTTGAGTTAGCAGTTTAATGAGAGTTGGTGCAAAGTCACGGAATCGATTGAGATAGCCTCAAAGAATTAAATACAATAAAATAATATGAACGGCTTGGGACTATTTAGCTTGGTAGTTGCTTCTTGTCAAATGAGCTGGTTCATTTGGCGCAGAGACACCATAGGGCTTAGCATTATGATATCACCCACTCCTTGGCCAAATTATGTCGCTAGGGCAACAGGCGGGTAAACCAAGTGAGGTCAGTAGACCAGAAAGACGCTGTAGACTGCTAGACCAGTCCACCACATAAAATACTCACATCTCAAAGACAAACAACAGTTGATTCAGTGTGTGTGTGTGTGTGTGTGTGTGTGTGTGTGTGTGTGTGTGTGTGTGTGTGTGTGTGTGTGTGTGTGTGTGTGTGTGTGTGTGTGTGTGTGTGTGTGTGTGTGTGTTAAGTATGTGTGATTGATTGTATATGGAGATGCATAGAGGCGGAGGATCCAAGGGCGGGGTAGCCAACTCCTTCCCACATTAGATCATAGTTCAGCATGGCCAAAGCCTGGTTCCAGGCAAAACTACTGCTCCCTATTCCGGGCCTGTTCCAAGAAACCTTAAATGTGTTGCATAAGAATATCACAGAAACTTTAACCACTGTACCTCCAAAACAGTAAGCTCCCAGCTTCTTAGAAGGGTCCGGGAAGCCGGTTTGGTTCTTGTAACGATACATGGTTCTGACACCAAGCAGGCCTCTGCCGCACTGCATTCTGGGTACGGCCACGGGGTGCCGGGCGCTGCCGTCGGAGAGCCAGCCGTAGTCGCATTGGTCCAGGCCCTGCCTCCAGGCGGCGTGGAGTTGGCCTGGGGACACCAGCACAGCGTTCCTCTTCTTGCACTCTTCCTCTGCCTCCTTCAGGGTCATCTTGTGAGTCCCTGGAGTGTAGTACACTTCACCTGGAGCGTACGTGAAACCCATGTTAGATTAGATCCCTGCTGTCCTCCGTCAAGCTGTAGCAAGACGCCTGATCATTAGCGGCTCCTGAATGACATGTATCTAAAAGATCAATAAACTACTGAGTTGCTTTGTGAAGAGCCTGCTTAATGAACTTCGCTTAATCGGAATTCACTATGTATAAGAACATGACTTAGAATGGCTGACACCGTTTAGCTTGGATTTGAATAAATTGATTTTACATCACACAATAGATAAGCACTAAATAAACACCCAGACATACATTCGTTTAGGCATGTGTGTGTGCAGGGGAATGGTAGAATACAAACTAGAGATGAAGGGGCTGAGTCAGGTTTCACTTGGTAAACGACCAGTAGATCTACATTTAGGTTTTGCAGAAACCAAATGTATTATACCAGGATAAAGGGGTATAATCTGTAAGGCCTGGGCTTGTTAATTATATTAATTCATTTCTAAACATTTTTTTCCATCCGTTGAATATTATGTGCGTGCTCAAGAATGTTTCAGACGTGTGTCTTGTAAAGGATTGTGACATTCAATTGAACGGAATAAGTAAAGTAACCAAATAAAGTTTCCCCCTGCCATGTTTTAAAGGATACACTTGCCAACTAGATTAACCATGACTTTTATTGGACATGACATGACCAGAACATCCCAATCAGAACAGTTAACCAATAAAGCACAATCCTCTTGAAAACAAAAAGAACAATAAAAAAATCATTATTGGATTTGACCTTTCAGTAAAAGGGCCATTAACAGCTCACAAAAAAAAGATGCAGCTGTGAAGGGCCTAGGTCCAAAACATCACCCACCAACCTATTCAACACAATAGCACTTCATTCATCTCTCTATTATTGAGGTGGGATAGCAATGCAGACTATGTCCCTGTCCCGTCTCTTTGTCTATCAGAGCTTCGGGTCATGAAGTTTCCACAGTGGGATTCCTAAGCTTCTTTATACCTTTGTACCTTCTCCGCTTCATTCCAGTTTCTTGTATTTATTTTATGCGATGAATCGCCTTTCTTTTTTTTGCATTAAAAGGGAACTCCGTGCTTTATGTTTCCACCATGTGGAGTCGTCTACTTTTATGGCAGATGTTGCAGCATATTAAATGATGCGACATCATCCAATTAACTCCGTAAAATCAACGGGACGTGGAGGTGTAAAATGAGGTCCCTATACACGTGTTTCAATGCTAAGAATGTAGATTATTATTTAATTTGGTCAGACACAAGTGTGACATTTACATTTAAATAAATGTAAGTGTGTCCGTTTGTTTCTTTGTGTATGTGTGCCTGTGTAAATGTTCGTGTGTGTGTGTGCGTGTGTGTGTGTGTGTGTGTGTGTGTGTGTGTGTGTGTGTGTGTGTGTGTGTGTGTGTGTGTGTGTGTGTGTGTGTGTGTGTGTGTGTGTGTGTGTGTGTGTGTGTGTGTGTGTGTGTGTGTGTGTGTAAAGTATAAAGAGGATTGTTATGATTAGGATTAGTACTTTTTTGAGAAACAAAACATAGACATAAAGGGGACCCTTGGTTTAGCAGTGTTAAGACATAAGTTCACTTTAATAAAAATCTATTTCACCAAAATGTGGCTTGAAAATTTGTCAGCAGTCACTGTCTGAGCAGATTAATATTGTTGGCAGGACGTTGAGGACTTCTTGCAAGTAATGCCAGAAGAATTTGAAGGAACCACTTTCACATATTTGTTGGTAACTTGAAAAAAAAACATCATGGTGTGAACCGAATCCAGTTTGTCTCCCTCTTTCACTAGATCTGAATGTTGAAAATAATTGGCTCTGACATACTGCTTCTAGCCAAAGAGCACTTCAATACACACTCACTGACTCTCTGTAATACATCAACATTTATCTGCAGCGAATGTTCCCTCGCGCTTCTAACGCTCCGATGCTGCGGCTTCGTCTTACCATGGAGTTTGTCTACAAAGCAGTAGACGTCATAGGTCTCCGTGGCTTTCCTCACTCCGTAGGTCCTGATGCCGGGTTTACCCATCAGGTTACCAAAGCAACCATGCCGAGGCTTGGTGATCGGGTACCTGAAAGGATTGAACAAGGAAGCCCGATCAGGGTGGTAAATGAGCGCCTCCTGCCTCTTCCCACAGCTCTCTCCGCTCAAAGGGCCTACCAGCTCAACAGCTGGTCGAGGTGTTGCTGTGTGAAAATAAACATGACTCAACTTCAGAAGCCGCTTCCAACTGACCTCACTGTCTGGTCTGCGATCCAGCCTGCGTCGCAGTGGTCAAAGCCGTCCTCGTAAGCCGCTTTCAGTTGGTCAGGCGTGGCGATGGTGGCTCCGACCTTCTGACAAGTCTGCACGGCCTGGGCGTAGTCTAGGGTGTACCTGCTGACGCCCGCTCGGTAGTGGAAGACAACACCTAGGCACAAGAAAAAGGGGGAAGAGGAAGAGGTGGATTGAGAAGCCTGGAAAACACATCATGATTGGTGACTGCTGATGCAATGCTCTACCGCTACGATAAATCAGTTGAAAATTCTTGCACGTCACAAGGCCATGAGTCCAATTAAATGGGAACACATTTTTTCTTTCGAATGGAGAGTTTTAGCAATATACTGAGAGAATAAATAAAAAAGGGCTACAATTCCCCACAATTGGGCTGGATGACTACGGATGATTTAGATGATTCAGATGATGCCACGGAAATTAAATCTGCGCATTTGCGGTCCTTAAACATGCGCACAAGACTTGATTCATTGTCCTAATTAACATTGCAGATAGTTGGGAGAGGGGACTCTGTGGATTGTATGCCACAAAAAACTAAAACTATCACAGTATCCCCCACCCATACCCTAAGAAATGAATCATATCTCTGTGAATCCATCTAGAAGGATTCACTTACTCTCCAATGTGTTGTAATGATGCTTGATACACCCAGGTCAACACTCCATCTCAGCAAGGAGACAGCTGACAGAAATAGCAGATTGCCGTAGCAGTACCGTTATGTCGTTTTAATAGGAATTTGAGGTTAAACCGTGGTTAAGAGTGGAATGACAATTTTGGACAAATGTGTAAGTGTGTCTATGTGTGTCATCACTTTCTTAGATACAAAGCGTTAGAACAGGGGCCACTAGTTTGGTGGAAGATCCCTGGTAATCTCCTCTAACTACCGCATTAAGCCCATTGGCATGGTGGTAGTCCAGATAATAATGGAGATGCATGACATCATAGCGTGAGTAAGTGCCGGCGCCGAACAAGAACCAATGCCACCCACTTTATTCCTTAATCATGTCTCTACACAAAGAGATGAAGAGGATGACCAGGGAATGCGAAACATTCTGGCGATTGTATCTGTTCCTGATAAACATGGACACGGAAGGGTTTTACTGCAAACTTCAGAGACAGTTTTTCCATGCAACATTTCTATTGCCTTTTGGGATCACATTACTTTTGACAGTAAGTTTGCAACAAAGTTTTGTATAGATTCTAAGTGATACCCTGCAATGGAAAATGATACTAAAAATGATGAATGAATGATGACTACCAGTAATAGAATCCTTTATTCTAGAATCAAAGTTTGGCTAACCCAACCGGTTCGAGTTGGTCTTTCTACCATTGTTCATCTCAGTCCTCTTTTGATTTTAAATGTCAACACATCTGATGACAATCAACACTGACTCCACCCAAAGCGGAACCAGGCCGCATGCTCACCGTTGACGTCGAGGCTGACCATGTCCTGGGTGTCCTCGATGCCGTACATGACCTCACAGCGGTACGTGCCCGCGTCGCTGGCGCGCAGCTTGACCATGGTGAGCGAGGCGTCTCCCACGTCCTCCGGGTGGCTGGGCACGGACACGCGGTGGCGGTAGCTGGAGCCGATCTTGATGAGGCCGTTCTGGGCCACCAGCACCGTGGACTCCACCTCGCCCACCATCTTGGTCCACTTGATGCGCAGGTAGTCCCTGCTGAGGACGGTGCTGCCGTTGGCGCCGATGTGGGGCGGGGAGGTTGGGAGGGTGGAGAAGAAGCAAGGCAGGGTGACCTTCCCCGAGAGGAAGCCGCTCACAGGCTTACACATGGTCAGCGTGTTGAAAGCTGGAAAAGGAATAAGTGAATGTCAGCCACATTCACTACCTGTATCGGTTTGTGTGTGATGTTCACCATCGGTGACGGAAAATGTCATTTTGTGAGGCCATTTATTCATCATCTAGTTGTGTTTGAAACTTTGTGATGTGGGTCAGTCATGTCGTGCTCTGATGCTGTTCTTAGCTAAAAAATGCCAAACCCATTTATATTGTGGGGCAAGACAACTACACCCAGACCATTATAATAAATCAGGAAGTCAAAAATAGCTGCTGGAGAGTCAACCGTCATTCAAAAGCCGGGTGTAGATGTGGGAACAAATAGCGCACTATATAGCGCAAATAGCGTCTCAACGTATGTTGAGATCATATGTGATGTGCTTAATCTTTTGAATGTAAAAAAGTAAAAAGAATGATGGTAGAATACGTTATTGCAGTATTTTCTTCATCTTGAACAAGAACAAGTTTGCCAATAGGTAAGGGATAGATGAGTGAAGGAAAGAATTGCAAATAAAATGATATGCATTTTAACACTGAATCAAACTTCTATCCTCATGTATCAAATGTGTGTAACACAGCTCTCATCTAACACTAAATTTGCACCTCTCACCATTGCCTCTACAAAACTACTGCTAAACCCCTGTTGATCCACCACCACTACTCTCAACCCCGCCCACAGACTTCCCAGCCCTGGGGAACCTGGGATCTGCTTCTAACTCGATACCCGTGTGTTCGGCATTAGGTTGCACCAGCACAAGATCCACATGAAGCCACAAGGCCGCAGCAAGATGCTGAATTACCCCGACTTCCCCCACAGCTTCAGGAAAGGAGCTTGGGGGAGTTAAGAAGGGGGGGGGGGGGGGGTGCGTGATTATGAGTATGTGTCATTGGCGGTAGAGGTGGTGGTTGGGGGCTGGGGACTTGGTGGGTCTAGTGTCAGGGGGTGGGGGTGATTAGGAACAATGCGGGGAATGCTCTGGAAACAGTGGTGGGACAGCCCCCAGGGCATGTGTGCGCTTTAACTGAGGGTCTTATTAGGATGAGCGGAGAAACCAGCTGTTAGCTCCAGACAGAGGCCAGGGCCTAATTGAAAGGTATCCATCCAGTGTGTGTGTATGTGTGGCCGAGCGTGTGCATGTGTATGTGCGCGTCTTTTGGTTTGTGGGTGTGTATGTGTGTGTGTGCGTGTGTGTGTGTGTGGGAATACCACTCTGCATAATTGTGTGACCTTCACCAGCCAGTGTCTCACAGACCAGCGGTAATGGACTCTGAAGGGTCCATACGTTCAATGGGCTGTTGCCTTTCTGCTGTAAGGCATTCTTATAATGTTAACCTATGCTTGTGTGCTGTAGATAAGATATTGTATATCGGCTGCAGGAGGGCCTGACTGTAAAGCACAATCACTGGTTGAATGGCGACACAGCGAGGGGTGGCTGTACAGTGAAGAGATGTAAAGGAAGAGAGAGAAGCACCATTCGACACTCACCTGTTCCCCGTGCAGCTAGGACGAGGCAAAACAACCACAGGATATGTTTTATATTTAATAGCATCTATGGGAGGGGAAAGGGGAAGGAAACACAAGGATAGCATTAGTAGACAATCAATTAAATAAATTCATGAGAATGACTGATGATGTGGGAGTCCAAGTAACGCAGGGCAGACAGGCTTAGACACAGGTTCAATATTGTACTCCACTTTGGTACTTTTTCTATACGTTTCACTTGACATCTCGCTCGTGGTTCTGAGTGCACTTTGATGGTCTGTAAGTGTAACATCTTGAATAGCCTGGGTGTTGAAGCTCTCTGTTTCTGCCTCTTGGGGAGTCAGGCAACAAACGCATAGGAGGCAGTGAGGGGGACTCAAGGCACCCTTACCCTTATGTGCACCCCGCTATGTAAATACATCAGGTCACTTCTGTTGCAATCGAGGACCCTCGCTTCACCACCAGATTGTGAAACTTCCACGGGATAATCATCCATTTGAGCCAATGTAAAGTAAACCGGAGTGATGAACAGGCTAATAGCGTCCCTAATGTAAAATCATAAAAACATCTCTGGGTGGATAAAGGAGTTTTACGTCTTTTTTAATGCCAGCACACCCAGAGAATGGTCCCAAGTCAACAGACACACCCTGAGAGAGAGTAATGGAAAAAGAAAATCAGCCTAACCTGAAGGGAAAATTAGACCTCAATCTAGATGTTCAATGAACACAAATAAACATGCTGTAGGCCAACAAAGACATGTGTTAATGTTTATTTGTACATTTTTTATTCCTAAAACATATTTTTTCTTGAACAATTGCATGAAAATTGAATAAATATGTAAGAAAATCAAAGTCATCTTAAGACCATTGAATATTTTTTTGAAAATTTCGAAACAGTAGGCCTATTGGGGGTAAGCCCTACATCTGCTGAATAACAAATAGTTATTGGATGATAGTCTATAATTGGATAAACCCATGGAGCACAGGAGTGCTTGAGACTGTTGCGCACACGTGTAAGTGGTGGTTAAAGTTGGACCATTCAAGACACTGTCAGTGTTTTTTTTACAATTACTTATTAATTTTAATAATGAGGGGAATTACTAAATTCCTTAGCAACTATTTTGTTATTGTCAGTTGAATGAATGAAGGAAGACCCTATTAGTCTATAGTAATTCTCAACAAGATATGTTTTGGTATACATTCAGAAATTATTTGATTGGTATTCTCCTATTGTAAAAAAAATAACAATATATATATTCTATTTAAGTAGGGCCTAAACAAGTGCATATGTTATGAGTGAAGAAAAAAAAGTTTAAATTACATATTATTTTGCTATTATTTGGAATATGAGTGCATCATTTGAAATATCTATCCCTGTGATGTTGTACAGGAATTGACTGAAATAAACAATTGGCCAGCCTAATTCGACTCTTGTACTTTACGCAGAATATTCAGTGATTTAAAAAAAATTGGAAATTAGGGCAAAACTGAATGAGAACTTACTTTGAAGGGATTTCTATTCCATGACATGTAAAAAAAATACTTATTTCCTTCAATTAATTAAGGTCCCAGTGTGTTAAATGCATGTGCCAAAACGTGTCCAAAGTAGGCTTATGTCCTCCACAGAGCGGTGCGATGGCTAGGTATTTCCTCAGTGTGCCTTGCTCGGGTTCCTTGGGCTTTAGTTCTCCCAAGTTGCAGGGTGCCACTTCAGTATGGTGATGCTGGTTCCGATCCGTGCAAAAGAAACACTGAAATGCTGCTATGCAACAAGTTCAATTTCGCTTTACACAGTCCGCTATTTCGTCAGTGCATAAGAGGAGGGCCAGAGTGCCCATCTGAAAAGTGAATGAGACACCTCGGGGAGGAGGGGAGAAAAAAACTCGCCGATGCCCTGTGAGAGTGCGTAATCACCTACCCTCATCGTTAAGCTTAGAGGTAAACAATTTCGGTCTATGATTTATTGTGTTGAAGATGACGCGTAAAGGTGCCGCCGATTTCCAGACAGTGAAGGAGCGCAAACTTACCCAACAATGCGCAGTGTTGGAGCTTGTAGAAAGTTATAAGAGCCGCGTAAAACACCATCTATTGTTTCATTCGGTGAATCGGGCCAATGCAATTCGGATAAGTAGGCAATTTGGTCATAGCATTAAACAACTTGGATATGTACTAACATTTTCTTTCCAATTACTACAATCACATTCAGGATTTTCTCTATCTCAGTGGATGACAACTCTTTAACTTAATTTATTGTGTTTTACTTTTCAAGATACTTACTGAATTTCCATTACTTGAATGAGCTTTGCAAAATAAGGAACTTCCATCGGTAATTATTGTAGTTTACTATTGAGAGGGTGCATCTAAATACTGTGCGCAGTAAGTAAGGGCTTTAAATGACAGGTAAATTGTCTGAATGGGTATTCTGCCCCGGATATAGACTCCTGAACATAGTACTTTCGCTGGAGGACTATTTGATAGCTGAAGCCACCGTGCTTTTCCTTTCCACACGGGGGAGAGGATGAACCACAGTTAGTCCAAAGCGCCTAATGATAGGTGCAGATAAGAGAGATGGCGAAATGGGAGAGCAGATCGCGCATGCGCGCGCTGGAGAGCGCTGCTAATTTACTAGTTTATGGGTAGGCCTACTATGCCTCGACCGTGATGCTCTCTTCGATCATGGATGTCATTGATGTATTATGGATTATATATTTAAAGGTTTACTGTTGAGGTTTACAATTAAATAATTTATCTCAAAAACCGACAGGAATGATTCACTCAATGTCATTGTTGGTAGCATTTCTCAGTGGCAGGCTTTTTGCTCTATGTTAGGTTGCCTGAACATCCCAAAGTTCATGAATTAGGTTAGGAGCTACAATTTTAATATATATATTTTTTTGGCAACATAAAAATCCTATCACTGTCTTGTTGACAATCGATAAATAAAAAGTAAGAAGTAAGTGTGATGCTTTTTTCTAAATCCCTTAGTCCGTTTTATAACATTAAGTATTGCGGTGTCTACACAATTTTTGCATCCCCCCCTCTTTTCCTACAAAAAAAGGAAAAAATGCAAGCCTTGCACATTTGCTTTGTTAAAGAAAAAAGCTGTTGGAGATTCAACATTTTGTGTGTGTGTGTGTGTGTGTGTGTGTGTGTGTGTGTGTGTGTGTGTGTGTGTGTGTGTGTGTGTGTGTGTGTGTGTGTGTGTGTGTGTGTGTGTGTGTGTGTGTGTGTGTGTGTGTGTGTGTGGTGCTGCGTGTGTGTGTGTGTGTGTGTGTGTGTGTGTGTGTGTGTGTGTGTGTGTGTGTGTGTGTGTGTGTGTGTGTGTGTGTGTGTGCGCGTTGTTGGCTTAAACTGCAGCAGTTTGCTTATTTGGCTCTTTAATGATGGGTGCAAAAGGGCAAGCATTGTGACCATTGCAAACAGCGTCTCCGTTGAACCAAAGCTGACAGGTATACCCTCGCTGCTAGCTGCAGCGGGCTCAGGCTTAATGGCTGAAGCCTTGGTTGCGGTGTCTTCCTAAAGGCCACTCAAGCAGACGGGAGCTCTAGAGCAGAGGTGATAAACTGTGAGCATCTGGCGGGGAACAGACAGAGCACAGCAGGCCTGGGAGGGCTCGCTCTACATGGTAATCATCTCAGTGGCGGCCACCAGCTATACATCGTCCCTATCAGACACAGTGATTGAAGGTGGTGATCAGTGGTGGTGTTTGTGATGAGAGTGGTGGTGGTGGTGGTGGTGGTGGTGGTGGTGGTGGTGGTGGTGGTGGTGGTGGTGGTGGTGGTGGTGGTGGTGGTGGTGGTGGTGGTAGCGGTGGTGGTGTTGGTAGCGGTGGTGGTGTTGGTAGCGGTGGTGATGGCGGTAAAGGTTGTGCCAGTAGGGATCGGTGTATGTGAGGTATTTAGTGGTGGGGATTTAACATAGCTATTGCAAACAGTCCACGAGAAAGACAAAAAGTAAGGAAAAGTGGAAGCATTTCTCCTTTGTATTTACAATGCTATTTATGATTCTGTCTGAGGCTCCAATATAGAGAGGAGTATCTTGAGAGGTGAGACATTATCCTATAGCACACATTTTCTGAAAGCATAGCTCTAGAAAACAGATTGAAACCAAACGACACGGCAGAGAGCTGGGTCAAAGGACCTCATTTCCAAGTGGGCTCGACCACCTCACCCTGAGCTCAGACCAGTCATCGACCAGGCATCACCTAATCATTTAACAGCCTTACCTCCTAAACTGAGTCATCAGGCAGTTAAAAGTTGCTAGACCCTCAGCCGCTGCGATTAACCTCCCTCCTGTATATGCAACCAAGGAGCTCCTTTTTGCCTCTCAGGGCTTGTAAATCAACGAGCCGAGGAGCCAATCAGGGAGCGTTCGACCCTGGGGGTCTGGTGCGCGGACCCCCAGGATAACCCACGCATCAAATGACCAATAAAGATGCTCTACCTCCAAGCCCCATGCCACCTCTGACACAGATGGAAAAACAAGCGTCTCACTCCCTCAGGGTGTCACCCACCCCTGAGGGATGGGTGACACTATAACTCAAAGATCTGGGAGCACTAAGTGGTTCTCATTATATGGTGCCCTCTCTAATTATGGCCGAGGGGTCCCTGGATTAAGTTAAAGAGGGAAAGCGGTCCGAGAGGTAGTGTGCTGTATCTGTAAGAAGAGAAAGAAAAGGTAGTGCCACATAAAGAGAGAGGGAGAGCGAGCCAAGAGAGGAAGGAGTCTGTGCCTCAACATTCTCCCTCATGGACCTTTGACGTCCTCCGGTCATGAATCAGGGGGCAGTGGTGGTATTCACAGATGCTAGCAAAAGCTGTTGATGGGTTTGTAATTGTCAAGAGCAGAACTTGTGGGAAAGTGATGCAGCCTCTGGACAGACGTGAACCTGGAGCCTGTGAAGGTCCTTGGAGGGAGGGTCCCGCTCCAAGATGGCTCAACCCGTTAGGTTGACCTCAAGAGAGGTGAGCGGCATCACAGCCACTCGTTTCATTATAGACCAGAGTAAAATCATTTATGGTCCCATTCAATATGCAGAGATTCATCAGAGTAACCACCACAAGAGAGGCACTCCAAACATCAACAACCACATCGAAAATATTCAAAAAAAACACATACATCCTCATTTTCGTCCCGCCCAATTTCTTAGATCGTTGATTAACACTCTGGGTGACTGTTTACAAGATCTTATTTTATTTTTTTGTTTGTTTCACTACATTTTTTTGTGAAACGTTCCCATCTGACATCCGCAGAAAACCCTGTCACACAGCAGCACAGAATCATTAATCCTGTTCTAGTGTCTCTTCTAGTTCTCCGGGCACCACACCCACCCGCTCAATCACAACTTCCGAGGGACATAAAAGTAATTGCAAGGAAAAAGAAGGAAAAGAGTATAGAGTGGGGGACAGAGAATGAGCTGTGCACCACCGCTCTGATGGGTGCTGAGTGAATACCAGGCGCAACGGTCCACCATTTAATACCAGGTGTCAATCACACTGCCACCAGCTGTCAATCAACCGAGCAGGTGTCAATCCAGCAGGGACAGCCGACAGATGCTCAGACAGACTGTGTGTGTGTGTGTGTGTGTGTGTGTGTGTGTGTGTGTGTGTGTGTGTGTGTGTGTGTGTGTGTGTGTGTGTGTGTGTGTGTGTGTGTGTGTGTGTGTGTGTGTGTGTGTGTGTGTGTGTGTGTGTGTGTGTGTGTGTGTGTGTGTGTGTGTGTGTGTGTGTGTGTGCGTGCGTGCGTGTGCGTGCGTGCATGCGTTTGTGTGTGTGTGAGGGGGGAGAGGGGCTGTTCCGTCAAGGGTGCTTATTTGACCAAGTCTTTGACCTTCAGTTTTTTTATCCTCTCTCTCTCTCTCTCTCTCTCTCTCTCTCTCTCTCTCTCTCTCTCTCTCTCTCTCTCTCTCTCTCTCTCTCTCTCTCTCTCTCTCTCTCTCTCTCTCTCTCTCTCTCTCTCTCTCTCTCTCTCTCTCTAATATTAATTCTCTTTGACTTCCCACTACTTGCCTGTGTGCCATGAAATATGTAGCGATGCTACTCCAGAACAGCAGGTGTCCTCAAATTGACAGCCATAATTCGATAAGGCCTTCGTTTAATGGCCTGCGGCGCTGTGCTTTAAAACCGTCTGAACTATTCGCATACACTGGCAGTGTATAATGTCTTAGGACTCGGAGACGAGAGAGACGACAGGCAGAATCACAAAGAGCCTTTGGGTGGTAGTTTTAAAACAGCCGGTTCTGTTTGAATGGGTTATGTTCACACATGCAAAGCAGCATCCTACCTCTCTCCCTTGGTAGAGTGTGTTTGTGAGTATGTGGATAGATAACAGCATCCCCAGAACCTTTCATACACACAGTATGTTTTTTTTTTAGCTTCATTAAAGGTCTGTAACGCCTTTTTATTATATTTTTGCTTGCATGAGTAAATGATCCCAAATGTTTCTCAAATAATTGAAAAGGGATCACAACCAAACCCTTTGGACTCCAACCCTGGTGTTCTGAGGTGGGTTTCAGTTGGAGACTCGTAATGACGTCTATTTATTAAGTCTACATCTCTGCGAGCCGAGCAGCTACTTTCCCATTGAGACATTTCACCAGAGTGTGATTCAGCAGCCCCGGCCCAAGCCACGTAGTAGCTAAATGCTTGTGTGGACGACCAATGTCTGATGACGTGCTGCGAAAAAAGGCATGAAATTCCGTTTCCAGAATCACAGCTTCATCACTATTCAATAGAATCCCTTTCTAATGTTAAGAGAATAATGAGGACAGGACGAAATGGGGGGGGAAGGGGAAGGAGAGACCAAAAGAGAGAAAACAATTTAAAGATGGGGAAATAGGATTGATAACCAGAAACAGACCAGGCCCGCGTCATGTAAACCAGTTATAGTGAACAGGTTGCAACATTGTGGTACCCATTTCAGTTGCTCAATCAAAATGTTTTAAAGAAGTAGATCAGCCAATCAATCAAATCTAGACATGTATGATGACATTTGAAATCTATGCATGGCAGCAGGGGGTTGATTGGGCAGGATCATATGTAACCAGTTGAGAACCATGTAAAGAAATACATTGTTGGGGTCTTGTGTTCAAAATTCCAGTCGAGTCAAGTTCTCACCTTACTTGAACCGCAGCAGAACAGAAGGCCCCTTGGTTGTCTAGTCAGCAGGCTTGCATGTAAGGGGTGGATGCCACAACACCGCTTCGGCCCCTCAAATGCAACTCCATGATGTACCTAGGTTGTGTTTAAGCACAGCTCTGGTCATGAAACTTTTCCAAAAGTGGACGAGGCATTTTAGCATTCGTGGAACGAAGAAGAAGCTCAGAAGATCCAGTTTGGTGGATGGCTTCTGTGGCTGCAGCACTCTGTGTTTGTGTGAACTATTGTTTTATATCTGGCAACCCGCAGAACAGTGAATCATAACACAAAGGACAACATTTTAAAGGACATCAAACTGGTTGGGGGCGTTGTTGCCGCAGAAGACAGTTTTTCCTTATTCTCTGATGACATATCATGGTCATTTTATCATTGAGAACAGTACATTTGTCACACATTGATCCTTTAACAAATGTTCTTCCTCACGATTTGTGATGTTGTACCAACTGGCCAGTGGCTGGCCGGCAGGCCGGAGCTCTGTGGTGTGTCTTTCAGGGGGGCTGACAGGGGAGTTTCTGGTAGCCATGCTCGAGCCTGTGATTCTGGCCTGGGGAACATGGCAGAAAACAAAGAGAAAGTCCCCCCCTCACTCTCTGGCTCTGGGTGCAGCAGCTCGTCATTAACACACACAATTTCTGGTCAACCGCCATCTGCCTCGGCCCTCCAGAGCATTTGTTTTAATCCAGGTAATAAGGCTAAATGACTTCACACTCAATCCAATAGAAAAGGATCAAAGGGCTTTGTGTTTCTTCAGAAGTTGCAGGGAACATCTGGCTGTACAACTGCAGATGGGCACTGAAGTTTTCACCAAAAATGTAACAAATTGATTATTAACTATTAATTATATACTAGATAATGAACTAGTGGGGAATATTATCATCTGCTAGGACACAGCAGCATCTATATATTTTTTTACAGTGGTATGACTCATGGTACCACCATAGCTGTGACTTTCTTCTCACAGTCCATTATATCAAATATTATACTGTATATCTCCGTGGCGTGATCTGTCTCCAACTAGTATTTTTTTTGTCCCTCTACCTCCTCTCTGACACACACACCCACACCCACACGCACGGGTACCCTCACACATACAAACATACACACACACACACACACACACACACACACAGCACACACACACACACACACACACACACACACACACACACACACACACACACACACACACACACACACACACACACACACACACACACACACACACACACACACACACACACACGTACAGACGCACGAGCAGATGCCAAAGCATCAAAGTGTCAGTACAGGAAGGCCCACTGCTGGGTTTGTATTGCTCTGAAATACATCCCTTCAGGTTCTAACAGCCTGCCAACTGCTTTACTTCCATACCAGCGTGCTCCCCTACAGGAGACAGCCTCAGTGCCGGCCGGGAGCCAATAGCTTGGCAGGTAACAGTCTGACGGTGGGGGCCTAATAAAACCAATTAAATGTATAAGGTAGGGAAGAAAAAACACAGAAGAAGAGCTTTAGAAGTAGCACTGCTTCTGCAAACGGCTTCTTTTTTACTTTGGGCCATCTGTCAGGACCCTAAATTAGCACCCCTTAATCCAAAGGTGTGGTTGAAGGAGATACGGGCAACAGGGGTTGGAGGTTTGAATAGTGAGTGATAGAATAGCATAAGCGCTGCCAGGTGGATGAGGCTCTTCTTTTGTATGGGATTGGGTCTCGATGGACAGGACAGCGAAAAGAGACAAGGGGGATCGAAGAAGAGAGGGAATGACATCTGGTATTTGACCACAGGTGGCAATTGAACCTGGATCGCTAGAAGGCGTCTTGCTTATATGGTTAGCGCACTAAAGGTTGAACCACTGCCTCGCCCAATGTAACCTTTTAACCAAAACAGGCATGACTATCAGTATAATAACAGAGTCGAAATCCTTAATGTGTATCTCTTCATGATAGTATTTAGCTCACTGCAATTTCTGAAAAATACACATTGAACACACTGCTGCAGTGTGGATGCTTTACAAAAAAATATAAATACTTTATTGAATTTAGTACTTTGCAAGGTTGACTGCTGTAGCATTTTCTGGGGACATTTGGGTCTATGGCTGTGAGCCAATGAACAAAGACCCCCTCTGTCTACCGCCCCCAGACCTGTGGCCCGGCAGGAAGACATCTGTCAATTTACTGGATGGTGAGACTTGTACAGGTGCACAGATTAAGTGAATGACGATGATAAGCAAGTGACTGACTTATTACTGCCAATTATTCCCCATCTGACATGGCCGTCAACACTGGCTCAATTACGCCGTTCACGTTTTCAGGGAAAGGGGATAATTTGGTGCGAGCAGGGTGGTTCCCACAATGTAATCTCGGATGAATATAGGCTTCTTTGTACTTAAATACACTCATTTGTAATTTCATTCTAATCTAATTTCTTTATAAAATTCTCTCTCATCATCATTCATCTCAATCCCATGCAATTAAATTAAATCCTCGTAATCTTAAAAATATGGAGTACATTTAACATTGGCTTTAAGATGACTTTGAGACTTTCAGAAAAATTGTTACATTTATATCATTAGTATATCTCCATATCAATCCATCTCTCTAGCCCTGAGATTCAAGAAACTACTTTCAAAGGCCTTTTACACAGGGACCTGAGAGACACCATCCATTGAGGAAACAGGGTGTGACATTCCTCAAAGCATTAGTAGCATGGCTGGCCTGAGTCAACCCCCCCCCCCCCCCCCCCCCCTGCCTCC
This sequence comes from Melanogrammus aeglefinus, assembly GCA_900291075.1. NCBI lineage: Eukaryota > Metazoa > Chordata > Actinopteri > Gadiformes > Gadidae > Melanogrammus > Melanogrammus aeglefinus. Next base: position 28,975 of record OLKM01001642.1, read on the forward strand.
AGAAGACATGGAGATAGCATCAGATCCACCACGCAGAGTGGGACACATTTGGGGTAATCAGAGGCGCACTCTTGTGCCTCTTCGGACATCACAAGTGGGCGTGTCCACCTAGATGTAGGACGGATAGATGAGCAACGTTTGCTACGGTCCTCTCTAAAGCTGGTAGACTGATCCATCCGGCACACATCTAGGTGGACACGCCAACTTTTGATGTCAGAAGAGGCCGATTTTCAAAACGGCTTATAACGGCTAATCACACTCACCTTTAAGACCACCGGTCGACGCCACTCAGCGTGTGGAGATGCTTTGGGACGATCCCATGGCCTGAGGCTAGCATCAGAGGTGAATGAAAGCGTTTTGAACCCCATCACAGCTCCATCTTCTACATCAGTGGATCTGAACAATGCAGACTGGACGACAACCGCATGGGGGTGTTTGGGGGGGGGGGGGGGGGTGGGTTCTGATTACAACCAAATGTCGAATAAGCTGCTTAGATACATTATTCCAGTGTTGCCAAATAGTGAGAAAATACAGCCAAAATACACAAGTGGTTGAAATAGAAAGTATTGATTACCTCTAATGGCATATCAAAACCTGACGTGATACTCCCAAGGTCGGACAGTAGAAAGAACAAAGAACAAAATATCAATACACGATGAATTCAAGCAACAAAGAGAAGGACAAAAAAAAAATGGCAGACGATAGTAGATCAAGACTCTCAAGTGGTCAAAAGAAACCTTCTACACAAAAGGAGACAATGTGAGGATGGAGATATATGAGTTAAAGGCGGTTTCGCACCTCGGTGGGGAGAGTGGCTGAGATGGGTGTAGCCCCCTGTCCCTCGTCAGTTGTTTGTCCCTGCATGCTCTCTCACAAACAGCCAAGGCCAGAGAGGCTTGGCAGCTGATCTTGCTAGCTGAGGGCGAAGTCGCAATGTGGAGAAATTGCTTCCATACTCCTGGTCAACATTTCCCAAGCACATCCTCCAAGACATTAGCGAGAGTGCCATCAGATCCTAGGAAAGCAAGGGAGGTGGTCTGACGAGAAACCATCGTCCCAAGACCATGAAGACACATGAGGAGGGATTCTTCAGTGGGCAGAAGCGTGTTCACCCTCAGCTGATTGGGCTGAAAATAATAATATATAATATAATTCAATGCATTTATATAGCGCTTTTCATGGGACCCAAAACACTTTTACAAAGGGGTTATGTGTGTGAGTCTGTGTGTGTGTGTGTGGGGGGGGGGGGGGGGTGGACAATAGAGTCAGGCTCTGTGTTTCCTATGGTGATTTGGGCAGGTATGAAACCAGTTGACAGATCAGTTGGTAGGAAACAGAATTTGCTGGTCGAATGGGTTTGATATTGTGAGCTAAAGTCTGGCACCAGAATGTGAGTGATCCTCCAGGAGACGGTTGCTCTGTTGTTGCTGAGTGTTTTTGGACCAGGGGTTAACGTTCCCTCGCTGGATACTCAACAGGATCTCCTATTCATGCACCACTGACTAAGGCTTTAATCATGCACATGATGACACCTGGATCTCCTCCATTGGTGGAGGACATGGGTGGGGTGGCACAAAGGGAGAGGATACGTTTAACTCTGAGAACCAAATCGAAACATAATGAAGTGACTGAAGGTGGTTGAAGAGAGGACTCACAAACCGTAGTAGGACTAACAATGCACTGCATATTTCCTTCCCAAGGAGCTGGGGAATCGACAGGCTGCAACAAAGCAAGTGTCAGGTCAAGGGTGAAAGTTCAAGCTGTACATCTTCTAGCCAACACCTAGCGCAACAATGCAAAGGTGTTTCCATAGAGATGACCGTCTGGCTTTGTCAGTGTGGGGAAATGTTATGAGGCTCTTAGGATTTAATTCAAATGTCACGACAAATAATTAGCAAGAGCGATGAGAAGAAATTAAGCAATATATATAACAAGAAAATTAACAATATTTTATGAATGATGTTCTGGATTAAGGTTAAAAGGTTGAGTGAATTAGTTTTCTGGATGAAATAAATAAAGATAAGATAATTCATTATGATTACTAAGTTATGGTTCCAATATCTTGCAAGACCTCACAGTCCAAATCCGCTAATCCGCTCTAAATGGGTGACAGGGAATCTCTATTTCCTTTTCATATTTTCTTTAGAAATATTATATTGGTGACTGCAGAACAACCCTTTTAAACCCTAAATTCTTTGCTGGATAGGAGGTATCAAGTTGACTTCCTCTTGAGAGGGATTAGCTTTGATGATTCACTGAAAGTCATTTAAATAAACAGTCCTAAAAAGGCAACAGTCTGAGAATCCACATACATTTGTGTGTGTGTGTGTGTGTGTGTGTGTGTGTGTGTGTGTGTGTGTGTGTGTGTGTGTGTGTGTGTGTGTGTGTGTGTGTGTCAATAGTCTTGACACACACACACGCAGGCGCACACATTCAGATACGCCCGCACGTACGCGCGCACACACACACACACACACACACACACACAAGATTCTAGTTCTAGTTCAACTGTTAACAAGCTCGATAATGGCCCTGTTGAAATCACTTCATAAAATATGATTTTATTGCAATACATTGAAATTGAAAACACATGGGGCAGAAAGCATATTCCGTTCACTGTCAACATTAGAAAACATGTTCCCCATTACATTCACTTTCATGCATCATCAAATTTAATATTGAATAATTTGTGAGAATAATCACATATCAAAAACAACACTAAATCTAAAGAACCAGTCAGATGCCCCATATCCTGCTCTGTGTTTCATGTTGATGTTGTGATCATGTGTATTTAAAGTGACCACCGTCGGTTTCACTCCGGGTCAGAGGAAGAATCCTGAGTCTGGACACGGAGAGACCGGCGCTTCCTCCTGGGGGCAGAGGCTTGGTCTCTGGGGACGCTCTGATCTATGGGTATACCACCACTCACCAGATCACGTCCTGCACATCAGAGACAGACAGATAGAGAGACGCAGAGAGAGGTAAAGGCAGAGAGTGGAAGACAGCATAGAAAGACAGTACAGAATTAATACTGATAATTGAACAACTCAAACCAGATGTTATTTGTCTTGTTTGTTGTCATTTCTGTTGTTTAAAACGTATTGTCAGGATGTACTACACCCATTTGAGTCAACACTAGCAGTATTATTTTTATTGATTTATTGAAGGAACAGATGTCTTGGCATGTCGCTGTATATCTCGATCAACTTTTGGTCGGCATGGAAAATCAATCATTAATCAGTTCTTTGGAGTGCTTGTTATGGCTCAGGTTTCAGCAACAGGTCAACTTGGTGCAACACCACCAGAATTCCTCACCCTCAATGCGTTTTCCCTCAGCAATCTGTGGCAAATTTTATGACAGATTATACATCAGATAACCTCTGGGGACCCCTCACAGACCCTTCATCACCAATGCCCTGTGGCCCTCATCTGTAGAGAGAGACAACATTCCACACAGCCAAACACTTCGGTACATGTACTAGACAGGAAACAAACAAGGTCACAAATGTGTCCAGATAGACAGAGCGACTCACACCCTATTGGTCCTCTCAGTGGGCTGATACTAGCCTTGCAGATTCAAGAATGAAGCAGACACAAAGGTGAATGCTAGACGAACGCCCTAAAGGGGCAAGGCTGACGTAAGTCGTTGTCGTCGTTCATTCTTTGGCTGCAGACATCCCACTTCCCTGATTGGGAGAGTTAGAGTGCGACAGCAGGTTGTGGATGTGTTCTGATGATACGATATAAGCCTTTGAACGGGGTTTTTTTCGACTTTTTCGTCCTTCTTTTTAACTACATTATTCCAAAGCTTTTGACGCGCCCTCTCGTACGTTTCCCATTTCCTCAAGTCACACCACCGCTTGCGTATTTACAGACGTCACAGATCCATCCGTCCAGATCTCCATCAATCCAGGCTGTCTGAGGGCTGACCCGCACTCAGTCTCTTCCCTCCACCACAACCAAAAACATAAGAATAATTTACATACTTGGGTTCACTCAGACCACTCGTTCATTGTCTGACAAGTTTTTGTCGGGCTCTGATCTCCACAAGGACTTCTGCAATGCAGTCCTCACCAGCATCTCAAACACATCCCTCTGTCCTCTGGTGGCTGCACGGGCCTCCCTTGGGCCCAAGGTTCCAGTCTGCTAGCCAAGCAACGCAATGTTATGAACGGGATTTCCCCAGCGACAGCCAACCAGTTTACAACCTGAACCGTTGCACAATGGTAGATGAAGCCTTTGTCGTGTTATCTCTGTGATGACCAAACAGGTAATCTGAAAGCAGTATACGCCTCAGAGTTTAAAATAAAGCGTGATAGTAACTGGAAATGGAATAGCAGCAGTATAAGCAGTACCATTTGTAATTTGTAGCATCAGCTGGTATTAATAGACACACTACAAATAATATTAGTAGAATCAGCAGTAGTATCAATAGCCGTAGCTATAGTAGTCGTTTTTGCAGTAGTAATAGTAAGTAGTAAGCAGAAGGCAACAATATCATGCGTTGTAGTGATAGTAATGTTATCAGTAGTATCATCAGTATTTAGCCGTGGTATTAGCGGTGTTAATACTTGTTCCTCTCTGTGACGGATGTATTTCCCATGTCAGATGCTCGGCCTGGAGGGAAAGGTCAAAGATTGAACGCTTTCTTTTTTTTCCTCCTCCTTTTGTTCATACTCTTTGCCCTGTAATTATTATTTATTTCCAGACCTGTCGATATGAAAACAGCCTGGGGGTGGGAGGGTCAACTAGGGTCAAATATGTCCGTAAAAATTATAAAACCATACGCCAGAGTGTAGACTGGTACCACCCGAGCACTTAAACAAAATTTGCTTTATAGTGTAAAAACGTACTACACCTATACACACAGACATATATAATATTAACCCTTCATTAAAATAATAATTAAGGTAAAATTTTAAATCAGGAAGACATCCCAAATCCACTTAAAATCAGAATATGCATGTGGTTAGTTTTTGCAACTTTCTTTCAAAAATCCAGAAAGACATTTACTATAATCGTGTACCATAAAAATAGGACCAACCATAAAAAGCTTATTCCATCATAAACAGACATTAAGGCTACACAATAAATTGCTGTCTCTTTGAAGATAGAGAAAGCAGTTTCTTGAGTCAAAGACCTTGTGGCAAGCTGCAGGAATATATATTTAGCAGAGAACAAGCAGGTCAAAATAAAGTAGGCCTACATGTCTAGACTTGCTCCTTTAGGCATAGCTTTAGGAAGACAGAGTAGGCTTTGGGGCCAGTGAGATACGACCAATTACATGAATATCAAGAGCACTATAACACCGTAGCACCGTTAATGACGACAGGGCCTTTAGTACCGCAACATCTGCGGAAAGGCCACCAGTCAGCAATGTACCACAGGTGTCTGGCTAGCAAACCGCAGCGCACAGGCCAGGGCCCTGAGCTCAACCCTGAACAACCCGTCATCCATCTTCACCCGAGCCTGGGGAACCAGAGGGTCAAGGCAGGAGAGGGAGAGGACAGAAAGATAGGGAAAGAACAGGGATAGAACAGGGGAGATAGGGAGAGAAAGAGAGCAACTGAAACAGTGTGAGACTCAAAACAAAAGACCCCATAGTAAAGCGGTAACACGTTAATCCAGACCTCCTGATGCAACTGCTTCGACGTCAGTGCGTTGCTGCAACATAATGACTCTTTTGGGGTGCAGCCTTTTGGCGAGCACACAGGCAAAGCCATTGAGAAGGAAGCCAACGTGGTTACCCCAGTAGATTGCGGCCGTACTGTAGGGGGTGGCCAAGGGATCGAGAGAGGGGGGGGGGGGCCATGAGTCAGCAGTCGTGAAATCGCGCCTGCACACCCCCTTGATGCAGGAAGGGGGGGGGGGGGGGGAAGACCACCTCAAGGCCTCGCCGTGCTGGAACAATCAGGGAGGACCTCACTGGGTGGGTTCATGACTCATGACGGCCAGTGTTTCCCAGAACCCCAGACCCTGGACCCTCCCCTCCTGGGGTACGACACACTGTATGTGTATTTGTGTGTGTGTTTGTGTGTTGACACCTTTAGTCCCTATAATGTGTACTTGTTTGAACATGTGCAGAGTGTAAAACGGCTGGGGACTAGGTCTGCGTCACACTTTGAGTCACATGAGGACTCGTGCGTCAGCTGGAGTGACTTGGACGGTCTCCCTCTCGCCCCGTTTCCCCCCGCCCTGCTACGTGTGTTTCGCACATGGCTGAGGGGGGGATTGCGCACATGGCGAGTGCTCTGTCGTAACAATATGATGCTGACACAGTAACGTCGCCCATGGGGCAAAAAAACCTGCAGTGAACACGCAACTCACAAGGAGGCAGCCCCCGATGCCTCTGTATTCTTTGTTTGTGTGCGTGACTGGGTTCAGACCAGTTCAATGGCCCAGTTTGTGATTGGGTTCGAAGAAGCAATCATCGCTATGAATCTTAGCCATATATATATTAAAAAAGACGCACATGAACAGACATACAAACCTGTGATGAGTATGGTTGGCTGCTGAGATGGCGGTGTCCTTTGACTCGGCTCCTCTTCTCTAGTGACGTCTTCATCTTCCCTGTTGCTGGATGGAAACAGAAGGACGGTTTGCCAAATACAAAGCCAAAATGAACACACAAAGCATAATCGGGATAGAATTCAGCTTGTTGTAATCAGTAAACAGGCTTCAAACAGGATCCTCAACAAGGGTTTGCAGTGTTGCAACAAGCAAAAATATCCATCCACTAATGGAAGCAATAAACATATTTCTTTAATTTGGATACTGATATATAGAAGATTAGACTCTATTTACCAATGAAAATAACAATGAAGCCAAAAATATTTGAGAAAAATTCAATCTTTAATGGTGGGGCTGGAAATCATTACGTTATTTCATGCAGCAGAGGGTGGACTAGATGCAGTACAAGCCATCCCACCCTAGACTCCCTAAAGACGGGATAGTTTCACTTCAGCCAAAGCCATTTTGAAGTTGATACCGACCTCAAAATGTGGAATCGGTACCGATACAGAAACCAGAATACCAGCTGTACCACGGGGGTCTGAGTCCCCCCGGTCAATAGAGCATAGCGGAGACGCTTTATGCTGACCTCTGCTCCTCCTTGTCCTCCTCCTCATCGTCGCTGTGTGCGGTGCGCTGGAGCTGACGGACAGAGGACCGCAGGCCTCGGATCTTGGCCTTCTTCTCGTTCAGCACCGTGACGAAGCAAGAGTAGAGTTTCTGCTCCGTCGCCTCCTTGTGTTGGACGTGCTGCCCCAATCTGCAAAGAGCCAACGCACGCTGAGCCACGCACGCATCAGCCCCCCGGCACCTGTTCGTTACCCCCGTTGCCATACACAGACATGTTTACACACACACACACACACATACACGTTCAGATATACACACAAATAAACACACACTCAAACTCGCCCTCAAGCATTCCCAACGTAGAGATAATTCTTTTAAAAGGGTTGTTTCTCTGAATAATAGGACCAAGTCCCAAACAGATATGAATCTCGCTATTTCTATTGTATTCACGCAATACGTTTGACTGAAGGCAACAGTTGATGAATAATAAAATCAAGTCCCGGTTTGATAGTCACGGTCAATGGCGAAATGAGTAATTAATTCAATATAGAGCTAATGCAATGCAGGAGTAAACATCAGTGGTGCTGAGGCCAGGGTGGGACTCCCAACTCTCTCCAGTTGGCCACTAGTCTGGACGTTATGGTGGGTGATTGATTACTGTTCCGTCCCTCAGAACAAATTAGGCAAAGGAAAAAAAGAAACTGTTGGGGGAAAAACCAACATAAAAACACGACCAGAAATAATGACTGAACAGTCGTGTTCAGCAGATGTTTTCTCTTCTAAATCATATGGTCAGTAATACCAAGTACACACTGTGCTTGGTTTCATGTTTTAGAGCAGAATGGTTTGTGTTTTGTATAATAATAATAGTCAGTAATATACTATCATGTCTACTAAATGTTGAAGATGTTTCTTGATGCTTGTATTTCTTCTAATAATAATATAGTCAGTAATGAACCATTATTATGTTTTCTAAATGTTTAAGATGGTTGTAGACGGTTATATTTCTTCTTATAATAATATGGTCAGTAATATTCCATCATTATGTGTTCTAATGTGATTAATCTGTGTGATCTTACTCTCTGAGGATGCGCTTGTGTTCCCGTTTGAGTTGCCGGTTCTCCTCCCGCAGTTTGGTGTTTAACAAGCCCAGCTCAGTGCCTTGCTGCAGGGTCTGGCCAATCAGCTCCTGGTTCAGTTCCAGAGGATCCGGGGCAGGCTGCAGCTCCACAGAGCCTAGTGGTATCTTTAAAACACAAAACACACACACGCGCGCGCACACGCACACACACACACACACACACACACACACACACACACACACACACACACACACACACACACACACACACACACACACACACACACACACACACACACAGGTGAATAGGAGACTATTGAGGAGTGAAAGCTAAGGAGAGGACACTAGAAATGAACCACGTGAGGGTTAAAGGAGTGTGTGACGAGTTTAACCAACTAGTCCTCTCGCTGAAAACCCCTATCTCAGATTTATATGTATATTTAATAGCGATGAGCAATGGTTTACCTTTCTAAAGCTACAAGGGCTTACAATTCACATTATTACAGTTAGCACTATTACACGCCATCAAAGCAGTTTAAAAGTAATAATACGTAATAAGTAATAAAAAACGATTTAATTTCCGGATTTGATATTATCGATATTACAGTAAATCGTAATTATTGTTCAGAGGATGAACTACTACAGTTCATTTACAGCATTGTGCAGTATTTGTTTCAACGTTGCTCTTGGAGACCGTTGACAAGGCCCTTCTGCTGTCTGCTTTCTCCTTCTCACTTGCGCATGCACACACACCAACCCATCATCCCAACCTCCCCGCCACACACACACACGCACGCACGCACGCACGCACACACACACACACACACACACACACACACACACACACACACACACACACACACACACACACACACACACACACACACACACACACACACACACACACACACACACACTAGATAGACAGACAGATAGTGTCCTGGGAAACCAGAAGGTGGTCAAGTGCTAAACCTTTGCGGGGCTGCGTTTGGGGTCAGCGACCCGCTGCCATAAAAGCGGCCACCTTCAAACAATGTCATGAAATACTTGTCATTTTTGTCCAGGTGGGATGCTGTCCTGGCAGGCCAGACAGCTGTTCCCTCCTCAGCCTAAACATGCTACCATGAGTGCACACTCACTGATCCCCAGCCTCTCTCCCTCCCTCCCTCCCTCCTCCCTCTCTCCTTCGCTCCCTATCCACTCAGTCCCTCACGCTCTCTCTCGCTTTCGGCTCCCTCTACCTCCTCCTGATCCCTTCGTAAATCTAGGTATCTTATTTATCGCTCCATCTATTCATCTGTCACACGTAATGGGACACAGCCCGTGCTTGTATTACTAGGTATTGTTGTTTAAACTACATATTTGCATTAAACATCCTAGACAAAGCAATATAATTAGTGTATTGTTCTAGCCTTTGGCTGCTAAATAACAATTCTCGAATGCATTCTAAGGCAGTTGGCACACAACAAACGCAGGCGGCCAGATGGCCGTGATAATACTATCCAATCCGTGCTGCGGCTAACATCGGACAATCTGTGTCCCCGTCGCCTGCCAGCAGCGTAGGTGTTTCCAAACATCCTGCGAGGAAATAGCTGGAGAGAATAGCTGGAGAGTGATAAGGGCAATGATGTGGTCTGATGCCATTTATACACAGAAAAAACAAACCCAAATAATGAATATATATATTTTAAAACAAACCAATATATATGTATATATAACTAACAATTTATTTGTGTTGTTCTAATGGTAAAAAAAGGACACAGAGGAGACCACCCAGAATATAGGAATAAGACGCTTCCCAAGGTCTCATAAACATCCACAGCAGAATGGAGGATTGTCACAGTGATCCAGTGCAGGCGTCCAGCGGGCACCATCGGTGACTCAGTACGCTTCCCAGAAACCAGAGGGCTGGCTCCCTGGACTACTGGGACTTGATACAGCTGGTGGGATCGGACGGGACAGCCCTTAACAGGGGCCTCGTGAACCAAGCCTCGTTTTTAAGATGGGTTTAAAAGCACAAGGAGATACGTGACTGAAGTCTTCACAGTTGTGGTTCTTGTCTACCTCAGCGTGAGGAGGGACAGTGGATGAAGGTGCCATCACTCAACGTAATGACTTGTGTACATCCCACCTTGTGCATGCAGGCCATGTATCTTATGTACTTTGACAGTTACAGTAAGTCAAGCACACGAACGAGCTTTGATCTCGCCTCCTCATCTCACCGACCGCGGCCCTGCCTCTCTTTTTCCCCCCTACGCCTACTCTGTTATCTCCTACTTCACGTGAACGTCATGTCGAATGTCATTCGGTCATAAGTCCTCTCATGCAGAGATAATGGAAGGCCTTTCAACAGTGAGCTGCCAAACCCCTACTATTGACGACATCATAATAATAATAATAATAATAATAATATAATAATAACACAGCACCAGTCCCCACTGTGATGAAAGCCCAGTTTTTGATCTCGCCCAGTGTCTGCAGTAACACCGTGGCAGGGTCAGCGCTGTACGCACCCATGGGTCTGTTTCTTTACATTCCTGTGCCTCTGGGGTTTCCCCGTTGAGGCTGTTGCCCAAAAGTCAGGGCTGGCATTCGGCAGTACACACAACGCGGATGGTCTTGACAATCAGTCAAGTGTGGACCAACCCCTGGCGTGGTCCACACTAGGCAACCTTAGGCATTCGGGGGGACACACATTTTATGGGGCAGTTGCTGCAAAACCCCTCTCTGATGAAAGGCTCAGTCAACTCCACTGAAAGCAACATTTCAAGAACCATTTCCCGCCTGCATTTCCGCAAGTTAGACAAAGGGCCTTGTTGCCCTGGTAAACAGTAAAGCAGCAGTTTAAGCGATTTAAAATTACAAGGAAGAAAATCATGGGTTTATGTCTGATTGTCAACATTTGAATCCAGATATCTGAGTCATCCACTAGGAGAAACAGGAGGCTCTCCTCTCCATATTGGCTGTTGCCACTGTTATCGCAGATTCTGGTCTCTTTCACCCCCAGCGAGTCGAGAGTTTGCCCGTTGATATCAAACTACTATCAAATATTTTCCCCCTCAACTCTGCGGGGGCGGCAAAAGAGTTTTTCTTGAGACCCTGCCCCTGCACTACATGTCAATCAGAGCCGACTTCCGCCAGGATCACCCCCCCAGCCCCTCTCCCCGACTGAGTCGGCAGACTCATTATCAGGGGTTCATTTTTATTAGATCATTTTGATTAAATCATAAAAAATGGATAGACGCCATTGATGGCATCCATCTTGTGACCCTTTTTTTTTTTTTCACTGTAAGAGCCAAATGGAGGACATCCACAGCCAAAAACTCGCCCAATAGAGACAATTGAGTCAACGTGACGGACGACATGGCGAGACGCGGCGCTGTGGAAAACAACAGTGGGTCGAGCAGAGTTTCCAGATGGTGACAATCCCCCGCTTTCCTCCTCTGTGGAAGCGATACAAGCCCAAAGGTCAGAGTGTGTGTGAGCCGGCGGCTGCCAGCCTGTGGGAGGTCAGATGGCATGAAGCCTGAGTGTGCCAGGCTTCACGCAGGACTACTGTGGACCGCTGGCACCCACATACTCCCACCCAGAGGTTGGAGGGGCACTACTGGACATAATACAACAAAATCTAAAGAACATTTTCGTTAGCAATGAGATGAGAACCGGACGGCTAAATATCCTATCTATCAGGGTATCTGTTGACAGCACGGTGTGAAAGGTATGTACGTATGTATGTGTCCGTTTGTGTCTAAATGTAGGTGTGGGATAACCATTGAGAACAAAGCTTTCCGTATCAGCCCCCCCGCCCCTCCCTCTGCCGTGTCCTCGGGTGAACTTTCCATGGGATAACCAGATCTTATTGTAATAAGATGGCTACAGCTATAGCTTGTATAATTCTTATTCATAGATGAGCAGTTGTGATCATTTTAGCGCCTCTATAAACCATACGCAATACAGCGATGTATGTATCATATCATAACATCATAACATTTTGTTTTCGATTGAGCACGTAGGAAAAACACAAAGATAAGCAGAAAAAGAACGAAGTCCTTGTGCACAGCCTTTTGATTCACAAAGATAAGCAGCTTGGCGTTGTGCGGGAGGTGGCTATGGCGACAGAGCAAGGGGGTCTCTCTCTCTCTCTCTCTCTCTCTCTCTCTCTCTCTCTCTCTCTCTCTCTCTCTCTCTCTCTCTCTCTCTCTCTCTCTCTCTCTCTCTCTCTCTCTCTCTCTCTCTCTCTCTCTCTCTCTCTCTCTCTCTCTCTCTCTCTCTCTCTCTCTCTCTCTCATATCAAGCAGAGAGCAAGCCCATCTGCCTCCCAGACTTCTGTGCAGAGGCGTGAGGTCAGATAGTGGGCAGGATGTAAGGGGGCAACGTCGGGCAGACAGACGCACAGACCGGTCCTGATAATCCACTGGTTTCCGTCGGAGGTGGACACACTCTTCTACAGCCCACCACAAGAGAGATAGAGGTGGGGGACAATATAGGCAGCCACACAGTGTCATATGAAAATCGGTTCACACACACATTGGTAAATACTACATACACACATAAAAGGAGGTTGGAAAAATATCGATGTAGAGTCTAAACATGGCATACCACATCAATAATTTACCCAGTTGAGCCACATCAAGTGTCCAAACTCGGATAAACAAGAATAGGCCGTAGTTAGATGCAGAATGATGGATACAGAATACAAACATAACAAGATCAGAGGCCAAACATGAGCATGGTGAAGATGGACCACCATGGTTGAAGGGGATGCTATTGAGGAAGAAGTCTTTTATATCGGACCATGGGGGAGGTGACTAACAATAGGCTAGTGAAGGGGCCATGCTGCAGGATTTGATGGGATAAGAGAGGGCTGAGGAGATGAGAGTCTGAAGGAAAGGATGGACAATAAGTGCAAGGCGAAAGCAACTCTCAAGGAAGTGAGCAAGAGCAGAGGATGGAGGTGGAGGGAGGCAACAGTTATGCAGACGACTGAAGCAAAGAATAAAAGAGCAGAGAAAGTACAGCCGAGGGGAAACAAGAAGAAACAAACAGAGGAGCTACCACACTGCCCTGATGAGCACTTTGCAATTGAAAGACGAGAGGAGACAGCGAGAGCCTGAGCTCAGAGGCCTGCTGAAACAGGGCTCAGTTAGATGAGGATCAACTAAATCAAGACCGCCAGGAGCGGTTACAATGAACTGCATCTGTAGACAGACTTAGGCAGAATGTGTCTTTATATCTGCTGGTGAATCTACGGATGACAAAACTTGGAGGGTCAAACCATTGAGAGCCTGGTTTCAAGCTGAGGCAGAAGAAACGCACAATGAAAACCTGTGATTTTTATTGGCCGTGCTATTTGTGGCAGGGCCCTCTAGTCACGTGCCACCTATCAGCGGACAGCTAACGTGGTCCGATCAAATTGCGCATACACAGATAGGCGGTCAATTTTAAGACCTTCCATCTCACACACACACATTCTCTGCAAAGGTTAGTGTGCAACACAATGGGCTGGGATAGACAATGTACCCCATAGGGCGATGGCATAGTGCTCTCTGTGGTTAAATGTCTGTATGCTGTATCTGACCTGTGTGTCATGCTATAAATCCGACAGCAGAGAGCTCCTTAAAAGGGTGGAACCATACTGCCAAACGTAAGTGAGTTACCATTTATATTTCATCCAATACATCTATGACATGAGTGATATCTGACAGAACTGCAAAAGGAAAAGAGAAAAAGAATGGCTGCAGAATATGGAGAAGAGATGACAGGAGGATGAAAGAACAAGAGCCGAGAATGAGAGAGCTGGTGAGAAGTCTCTAACTGAGAAATAATAATGGAGTCATTTGTAGATACAGTATCAGCCAATTGAAAAAATATCTGCCAGCAGCAATAACAATATCTAGCAGCTTACAAAGGATAAAAAACGTGGTTTTCCCTTAAGAATTAATTTAAAAAGAAGTTATTAAAGAAGTTCCTTGAAACCTCCCAACAGGGCTGAAAAGCAGCAAAGACAGAACAAAATAACGAACTGTGAATGTGTGAAGATTCAAACCTTCATCTGATATCTAATCAATATGCACCTATGTTAATTGTTCATAATATATTTATGGAACCCTCACCCAGACAATCACTAGAGCTATATCAGAGTACGTTGATTTGAAGCAGACAAAATGAAAGGGCATTCTCTGCCTCTTATCTCAACCAATCGTAAAGCAGACGAGCGTGCTATATCTGTCCCGAGTTACAGCATCGATTTCTGCCCCTGTGATGGAGAAGTACTTAAACAGACATTAAGGAGGAGTTAAAGTCTTGCTAGGTCGTTTTAAATACCTTCTTAGGAGCAGGTTAACCATGAAACCCCTAATTACACATATCATTACAAGTTCTGGGGTCATATTCATAAAATATCAATGTCAGGTTCAGTTCAACACCTGGTTTGTCCCTGCACTCTATTTAGTTGCTCCTAAAGGGAAGCTTGCCTCATTTTGCTCATATCTCTACCCTCAAATTATTAAATTTCTAGGGGGCATGGAAAAAAGAACTGAGGGAAAACCTGGAGAGAAAGGAAGCAGGTGTGAGAAAAGCGATAGAATAACTAATACATATATATACATAATTATTTTTTCCTTGATTGCACTCTTGTCTAAATACCAGAGGAGGAATGAGTATGGCTTTTGAGACTCTTGCATCCTTTCATCCAGGATATGCTAAAGAAAAGATGCATGTCCATTTCTCAGTTATTACCAGCTTAACTTAAATGGCCAACATGCATTCAGTGTTGGCCTAAGGGGAAAAAGAAACCTTGGTTGTTTGATCAAGGTAGCGCAGTCCATAAATCAGGCCTTTTGTGGCCTCCCGGTGTTCCTAACCCCCTGGCATTAAGCCCCCCATGCTTTCTATTGCCGCGGTCCCAGAACCCCCAGTGACCTGCTAGCCCGGGGCTAACAGCGTGCTACCACTTTTGGGAGAAATTCAACATCAATCGTTGCGAAGCACCAGGAGAATTACTCAATCTTAGGAACTCTCAAACAAGGTAAAGAGTTTACTATATTTGTGATGGGTCTGACTAATTGAAGATTTACTCAATTATAGATAGTAGGGTTCTATTTAAAGGGGCATATGCCTGGAAGAAAGAAGGAAATTATAATGTTCAGCACTAGTACAATGCAAAACAAATTGTCAGATTCCTATCAATAGCCTGGGAATACCTTCCTGCAATCCTACCAATAATACTGGGGAAGGCTGTAAACCTTATCTTTTAAAACAGCCCCTTGTAAAGCAAAATAACTTCCTTTCTGCACTATTGCATGTTGTGTAGGAAATGCATGCATCCTTGGGGAATAAGGATGGGAGGAGTAAACGTAGTCAGAGATTCACTATAATTTGGGCCAAACAATTAACTAAACCTATATGCTACTTAATGAAAGTAATTCCCTGTGAAAGGAAAAGCTGAACAAACCAAACCCAAATTGGCCACCTCAGGGGCCGTAGCAAATATTAAAAAAGATATGAACTCGGGGAACCCAATTAAATGATAGAGGCTTGATCATTTAGTGGTGAGTGTGTTTGACTCAAATGCTAAATGTAAATCCCATCATTACAACACAGATTGCAAAATATATTTTAGACAATCACCTGAGAACATCTTCGGAAAGCTCTGATATGGGATGCTGTGGAATGAACATTAATAAGGTAGAAGGCAATTCGGCACCTCCATCTTCATAAAGAACATGATAGTTGCCTTATTATAGTCCACCAAAAATAGCATCACCTGTGTCGTTGCTTACCAAAATTCCTTTGCAGGTCTTCTCATATGACAGATGGCAATGATCTGGTGTAAGGTGAAAAGAGTAATTGTCCTTTTCAGCTTTGTGACCTCCTGCACTTCCTTCCCCTCCTCCTCTCTCTTCACCTTCCACCAGGGCTTGATGAAGATCGTCCACATATCGTTGCCTGTCAACACCCATGTCACTCGCCTCCCTTGTCACCTCGTCCTCGGAAACTGAATGCCAAAATATACTAGTTGCGTCAGTCCTTCAGGGAAAAACATGCTTTTCGGCTACCAGACTCAAAACGTAAACATGCAACTATACAGTCATAGTGTGACAACACCTTCAAAGACAGTCGGCAACAAAAAAGTTAGGATCAAGGCAACTTCGCCCCGCTGCACACTGCTGATGGTCACACACAAGCAGGCTGAAGGTTTCCGGAGATTATCTAAGCAAGGACACAGAAGTCAAAGACCTTTGAGTTGTTAACGGTGTAAGGTCGATACAAATGAGTTTGACTTGACGCAACTCGACGTGTATCAAAGAGTCGGAGAAACGGTGCACACCATTTGGGAACTTTGCCCTTCAGCTGTCCAGATGGAAGGACAATTAGATTTGTCACCAGTCATACCTAGCCTGAAAGCATTATGCTTACAAATTACCTTTCATCTAATGTCGCTATAGCATCCACTTAAAAAGACACCGTTACACATACAATGATAGGTCTTGTACAGGTTGAATCCATCGGGTACACCTGTAAGCTGGAGTCTCCTATAAGTGAAGCACGAAAATGTTCAATGTGCTCCCTCTACTAACTAATGAGTCAATAGCTTTGTGCTGGGGTTCAGCCAGGTGGTTGCACAGTAAAGACCTGCGGACTGTCAGACCTGATGACAGCTCGGTAGAGCCAAAAGTGAATGGTGTTGATCGCGGGCCTTGCTGTAATACAACCATAGCCTGTTTTTTTTTTGTTTGTTTGTAATTTTTGTTGTATTCATACGATGTGGCTGTTCACGTGGAATTCAGTGAGCACTGACATGATGTGATGTGAGCTGGGTTTGCAGCTCAGTTACCTTCTCCTATCCAGGCAGGCAGCTGCGACATAGATGAGCGAGAGAGAGAGTGAAGACAAAGAGAGAAGAGAGAAACGTGTTAGTGTGTGCGTGTGAGTGTGTGTGTATGCGTGAATGTGTGCATGCAGGAGCATGAACCAACATGGGCGACGCCAAAACTGAGATTATCCGGTCTAAATAAACTTTCTCACACACAAGCAGACACACACACACACACACACACAGACACCACACAAACACAGCACGACACACACACACACACACACACACACACACACACACACACACACACACACACACACACACACACACACACACACACACACACACACACACACACACACACACGAACACACACACACATACACACACACTAACTAATTCTCATTACTAGCATTTCACAACATCCCCTCTCAAAGTCACTCCTTGCCCCTCACTACAGCTCAGCTGAAGACCCAGATCTCAGTGTCCTCATTACATCGTCCTTGTGATACATTTATTATTCATATATAATACTCATAATCTATATCGCTGCCATGGCTGCCTGTGCACACACACCACTGATGACATACAGTATTGCACACTGTCTGTCTGTGTGTCTCTGTCTGTATCTCACTCTGTCTGTCTGTCTGTCTGTCTGTCTCTCTCTGTCTGTCTGTCTGTCTCTCTGTCTCTGTCTCTCTCTATCTCTTGTCTGTCTTTCTGTCTCTCTTTCTGTCCCTGTCTTTCTCTGTCTGTATGTCTCTGTAGATCTGTTCAGGTTTGTCTCTCTCTGTTTGTGTCCGGGGCCCAATCCCAACGTCCGGATTCACGGACTCACAGACTTTTTTGTGCATTCTTGCGAAATGATTAAGGCTTTAGGGCTGTCCCAATGTCGAATTCCAAAGGGCATGAGGGTTTGAGTCCGCAACATCTTTGTCATTAAATGTTGTCAAGGTAACATAAGCTCTGGTGAAGTGCTGTCCCAATCCCATATATACCTATCTGACCCCATGTGGCCTCACACACTTGCTCACTTAGCACCTGAGATCAATTAAGTCTGTGAGTCCTTAGTCCTTAGTCCAGGGCTCACTTTGGGATTGGGCCTGTGTCTCTCTTTCTTTGTCTGTCTTTCTGTCCTGTCTGTCTCTATCTCTTTCTGTCTCTGTCTCTCTTTTTCTCTCTCTAACTGTCTCTGTCTCTCTCCATTTCTTGTCATCGTCTACCAGTTAGGCTAGCATATTTTCGGTTTCATAACGTTTTCTATAAAAGGCCCACAAGCAAGAGATGTTTCTGTAATTCCTGCAATATTATCTGGGTAATAATCATAATTATATAAAAAAAGGTTTTGAACAATAAAAAATAAACTCCCTATGTTTATGGAACTCCAAACCCGCCAGACATCATTTGATAAGCTTTTGTGTACAAAAATAATGAGCCCATCTCACAGAGACACAGGCTTCAGGCTCTGCCAAGTACCCTTCCTCTCGCTCTCAATAACTTGGTTGGTTGTGGGGTGGTAATTCTTGGCACTTTATTGAAAACGCAACTCAGAATAAACGTAAAGAGTTTATTGTGATACAGGGTAAAAATAGTATAAGTAAGAGGTCTCTGCACTGAACCCGGCAACCATACATGGGTTGAGGCGCTGCAGTGAGCATTGAACAATGGACACACTCCAGCGTTACATCAGGGAAACGCCCTTGAGGGCACGCAGACAGATAGATGCCACTACTCCCTTCGGCCGTTCCAAGGAATGTAGCTCGTGGTATCAGCAGAGTTGGAAGAACTCGAGTGAATGTAGCTCGTGGTACCACTGCGTTTGAGCGCGGTACAAATAATGAAATGGTTAAATGGACTGCATATATGTAGCACTTTTTATCCAAGGGCCTTTATAATATTACCTGACAATGACCCATTCATGCAAACATTCACACACCGACGGCGGTGTCGACCACGCCAGCTCGTCGGGAGTGTGAGGCGTCTTGCCCAAGGACACCTCAACACTCGAGGAGTCGCCAGAGATTCATATAGCAACCTTGAACCTTGCGGGGGCATCCGTGGCCTATTGGTTAAGGAGTTGGACCGGTAACCGGAGGATGGACGGGGGAAGTAGTTCTCTTCAGAGAAAGAATTTCCTACAAAAAGGGTCAATAACTTAACTGCCCGCCAACCCGCTCTATCTTCTGAGCTACTGCCTTTCCAATGTTCTTCACAACACTTGGTAAGCCTATAGAAGCAATAAGCTTTACTCCAAAAATAACGCGTCTCGTGAATTAGTTTGACCTTTCACTTGTCAAAAAAGGGAACAATACAAACAAAAACGTGTAGGCTTCTGGCTCCTTTTTCCCCGCACATGACGTCACTACTTTTGACGTCATGACTATGGAAGCCTTTTGGGTCCATGCTAATTGGCCATCTTAATAATAATCATATAGAATACAAACCAATAACTCCAAATATGCAAAATCGACATTTACTAAATATGGCTCTCACAGTTACTATAGATAATAACTAAGGGGACTCAGTGGCTTAGTGTCTCGCCAACAACACGTTGAATGGAAAATTCCGTTGCAGTTGTCAGGCTAGTCCTGTGAGAGGGAGGAGGCCTTTGTTTCATCCCAGCAAGAATGTAATTCATTATAAGGGGCCTGTTGGCGTGTATTAATTATTCTCCCACTGCTGATCTTCAAACCGATCTTTGTGTTTTAAAATCTTAAGTGGAATTAGTCGTCTTATTCAAGGGAGAAAATAAATATTGACGTTATCATCTTTCTGTGACCTTTAACCAGGGAAAAACCAAACAAAGGAGGCCTTGTAAATCACACGTATCTCCGCTTTCTATTTGAGATAAAGATATATCAATGTGGAGTACTCAAATCCATTTCAATGTGGTATGAGGAAACACATTGAGTTTAAAGTTCAACACTTATCACACAAATAAATCAGTTAAGGTTACAGTTGCCAACTACAAAAACTGTATTTCTTTGTCTACTTTTAAAGAGAAGTATAAGTGAATAAATTAATAAATTAATGACTTTAATGAATGACTTTAATTAATGACGTCGCAGTTGGGGTAATGGCTATGGCCAAGCCAAGACCAGCCCTACTCTTACTGTGATTGGCCGGGTTGTATGCAACTCAACTGGCCGCTTTAGAACTCTACGGTACCCTCGCCGTGAGCATTCGAGAGCAGCAAAAGAGCTCTAACCCTAACACTAACCCTAACCCCTAACCCTAACCCTAACCCTAACCCTAACCCTAACCCTAACCCAATCCCCTAACCCTAACCCTAGCAGCTAATATCAAGCCAGTAAAGGCGTTACAGAATAGCATAGACCGTAGGATCAAATATAGAGGTGGCGTGTGTCACGCGTCTGGCCTGGCCCTCACGAATGGTGTGATCCAGATGCCTCGCAGACCAGCCTTCCGAGTTGCACTTGTGAAGCCATTTCCGGTCTCGGAGCACTTGTAGCGTCCACTTTCATCTTTGCGATTATGTCATGAAATTTGCTAGTCGTTGTTTATTGTTAGCTACATTAGCCACTTTAGTAAACCAGCTCGAAAATAAACAACAAAAGCAATGCACGCAGAGGAAGGCCATGCATCGCATAAATTGGTGACCGGAATAAAGTAGCAATGTAATCAAGCATTTAAAATTGACATTAAAAAGACCAACATGGTAAAAATACAAGGAAAATAAACCTCTTTACGGGCGCACCCATTTTTGTTTGGAGCATCATCTGTATACTCATCTGTATAGAATAAGGAGGGGTTAGCCGACCGACCAAAAGGGTGCGGACCTCCCTGAAATGCCGCAAGAAAGCTGGGAGATTTCCCCACTTGCTTCTCGGAAGCCTGGTGTCGCTGTCGGAGGGCTGGTGACACCAGTCTTCTGAGTTATATGTGGGGAAATCTCCCAGCAACTACTCTTGGAGAAAGGAGCCAAGATTTCTCCTGTAGCAAGAGCCAAGGGTAAGCAAACAATTCAATTTCGCAAGTTACTTGTTTTTGCACATAACCGTGTTCTGTAGTTCCTCACACTGATGATGAAATGAAGTTTGTAAATGTCTGGTCTCGATATAGGCTATTTAGAAACTTCATCAGATCTGAGTAAACTCATCGAAGCAGAAGTGAGTATCCAAATTTCAGTATCGTTGCGCTAGGTCTCTAGGCTACACAATGTTGTGATGTTAACCACGTATTTTCATCCGTTTTGGCTGTTGCATTGGGATAACCAATACATTTGAGGAAAGAGTAGTAGGCTATCTGCCCGTGTTAAGTAGGAGGGATGGTCATGCAACGACCTGTAATGCATGCCCGGACGTTTCCTTTCTTCTAATAGCAGCTATCATGAAATGAGGTAAGAACAGTAGAAAAGGGAAGTTTTCTTTGAGCTCTTTTGTGCAAGATTGCTGTAACCCTTCCTGTAAGATCGGCCTCTTGAGAACACAGATTCACCACAATAAAACAGATAAAATAAAAAGGAAATGGTACGTTGTCATGCACTTTGTTTAACCCTGGAGTTTTTTTTTCACATTGAAACACTGTATTTGTACCCTGCCTGTACTG
>OLKM01001642.1:55522-117036 GCA_900291075.1 Melanogrammus aeglefinus
ATGTTTCCGGGGACATGATGGAGTTCAAGATGGGTTTTCGGAGCGAGAAAAGAGTGAGGCTGAAAGCCGGTGTGATTCCCTCAATTCATGCCGCTCCAGCCGCAGCTTCGGGCTCAGCCACCGGCGGCAGTGAAGGTCACGGACCGGTCAGAGATTCAACGATTCGGAAACGTTACTATACTACTACTACTACTACTATATACTTACTATACTATACGATACTGCCTTTAGGATAGGGAAACAATATCGTTTCGCATTTCCCACACAAGCACCTATCAAAATGAAATGTGAGGTTAACTTCGCTCGTTTCTTTCAGTTTGATCGCGCACTCCCTTGCTCGCCCACCGTCCGTCCGCCCTCCCTCCATCCCTCCAGTATAGTTAGGCCTATGTAAGAGATAGTGTGGAGTTATACATCCTGTAGATTCATATATAATCAAGTACTAGCAAAGTTATGCCTGTTAAATATTGAAACGTGGCCATCATTTACTGTCATTAGCTAATATTAACTCAAGCTAATGCCAATACTCACCAAGACACCTGCCAAATTCTCCACTGATTCTCCTGACACCACAACTCTATCTCCCTCCTATTGTCATGGTGTCTCCCCCTATTAGGTGGTTGCTGTTCTCCCTCACGGCTAGCTGGCTCAAAATTGTACGGAAGTGGTCCGAAACTGTTATCCATTGTTATGTTGCCTATGTAGTCTATGATGATTAGAACGTCCGTCTACCAATTCCTACGTCACGCTTGAAAACGAGCGTTTGAGATGCGGTAGTAAAATTGTATCACAAAAACGGCTCAAGATGCCACTTGTAGTGTAGATTTATTAATAAAAACTAAAAAATCGTGTATTCGAATTTTTTTCCTATATGATTCTTCACTGTAGTATCTAACTTCCAATACGCACTTTAATGTTGGATGAGTGACGGCTAGCACCAGTTTTAACATTCATGTCTGATTAACAGAGGTCGTCATACAGATTCCACACATTTTGAAGTGTGAATTTAGGAAGGAACCCTCAAATGTTCCACAGACATTGTCAGACTTTATCTTAACTCTGAAATGAATGACAAATGCACATGAAGGGCCCCATCTTGCATCCGGCGCAATTGACTTAATCACTGGCGCATGTGTCGTTGCTAGTTTGCAACCGGCGCAGAGCGTTCTTATCCCTCCTGCGCCGCCGCCAAGCGTCGATAAATTAGGGAATGATCTTGCGCCCAAGGGGCGGCTCGGCGAAAGGAGTAGGCGTATTCTGGCGCAAACGTTCCGTGGTGCTATCTTGCCGTTTCAGAAACTACTTGCGCCACAAACCAGGAAATACCTTGTTTAAAGTCAGTGGCGCGTTGTTCATATGCTATTTTAAGGGCGCATGCATAATGTTGCTTGTGCACCTCGCGCATACACTTTGCTTCTCTCATCTACCTAGCCACACATTCTTGATAAATTATTTGGGAAAGAATAGCTGATACAGCGGTAAAAAGTTGTACTTTTAAATCAATGCATCTGCAAACACCGAACAGCAAACACATATTTTCTTGAAACACACGCAAACTAAACACGTAGCGCATAATACAGTCCATGGCAATGTATATTAACGGGGGGACACATGCATATTAGGAACACAAGTTGATAACAATAATGCATACAATACTGATAAGTAACGATGTTTATAATGTATTGCGTATATCCTTAAATGGAACCAATTAGCGACATCGCTGTAGAACCGCCCACAAAGCTACCTGCGCTTGGCGCTTCTCACTTGCGTTTCAGACCGTGGAAATAGGTCCGGTAGGCTGCCTGGCTTTGTGCAATAGGCGTGGAGGTGCCCCTTGTTTTGAAACCATGTTGTGTGTCATACTGTGTCTGCTTTTATGCTATCAAATACACCAAACTGAATGTTTATTTCACAAAGATCTAATAAAATGCAATTCCCACTGACAACGTTTTAGCCTGAGTGCAAGTTTTCAAGGAGGCATCTGGATGTTATTTATCGCCATGGCAACCCCTGGAAGGAATTGACTCTGACCTCCACTTTGACTGCCAAGGGTCCAGTGGGGACGTGATATCTCAACTTTTGAGATGGTCCCAGTCATCGAGGTGTCGTTACACTCTGAGTTGTCAGGGATTTTCGTGGTACAAGGTTTTCCTGTGAGGCTGATGATGATCCTGAGCAACACACACACACACACACACACACACACACACACACACACACACACACACACACACACACACACACACACACACCACACACACACACACACACACACACAACACACACACACACACACACACAAACACACACACACACACACACACACACACACACACACACACAACACACACACACACACACACACACACACACACACACACACACACACACACACACACACACACACACACACACACACACACACACACACACACACGCATGCATTTTGTAGGAACCAAGGGGTGCCGACCTCAGTTGAACCGCTGGGCTGATATTAAAGTGAAAATGAAACGATCGGATCATAAAAAAGGATCTAAGCCTCCCAAAATCTCCCCCATGTTGCATTGATTTGCGGTGACATACAACAACGATCAGCCTGAAGAAGCCTTGTCAGCACAGTTCATTTCCCCATTCCAGAGTAATTTGCAGAAGAGGCGACGGCCCTGGTTCTCATTAGGGACTATCCGGCCAGACGTGTGTGGAGCTCGGGGCCCACATCCCGGTAAACATCCCGGTACGAGGTGCCCCCAGTGGCAGCTCGTACCGGGATGAAAGGGAACCCGGCCGCGGGTCTCGGGCCACCCCGTCCTCTGCCGGCGGGACCTTGGCTTGGTTCCAACGTAAACATGGAGGGTTTTATTGATCATTAGGCCCCATAGGACCTTGAGGCAAGGACCAGGAGGTGAGGAGCGGAGGGGGCGGGTGTGTGTGTGTGTGTGTGTGTGTGTGTGTGTGTGTGTGTGTGTGTGTGTGTGTGTGTGTGTGTGTGTGTGTGTGTGTGTGTGCGTGCGCGCGTGCGTGCGTGCGTGCGTGCGTGCGTGCGTGCGTGCGTGCGTGCGTGCGTGCGTGCGTGCGTGCGTGCGTGCGTGCGTGCGTGCGTGCGTGTGTGTGTGTGTGTGAGTAGGCATACATGGTTTACAAAACAAGTCTCCGGCACACACTCAGGCTCCTGGAGACGGCAGCGTCGGGGCACGCATGACATGAGTACGCATGACATGAGTACGCCTGCTCATGTGTTAGTGTTATCGCTATGAGCAAGGTGCATGTGTTGTGTGTGTATGTGCACGTATTCGTGTGCATGTGTTTGTGTGTGTGTGTGTGTGTGTGTGTGTGTGTGTGTGTGTGTGTGTGTGTGTGTGTGTGTGTGTGTGTGTGTGTGTGTGTGTGTGTGTGTGGTGTGTGTGTGTGTGTGTGTGTGTGTGTGTGTGTGTGTGTGTGTGTGTGTGGTGTGTTGGTGTGTGTGTGTGTGTTGGGGATGGGTGTGGGTGGGTGGTGGGTGGGTGTGTGTGTGCAGGGGGGGTGTGTGTGCGGGGGGGAGAGGGGTGGGGGGGCATCACAGGGTGCAAGGGTGCAAAAGAAAAGACCTGATGCCTCAGCACTTGAGGAGGAGGAGGAGGAAGAGGGGGAAGAGAAGGAGGAGGAGGTTGGAGAAGTAGGAGGAGGAGGAGGAGGAGGAGGAGGAAGATGAAGATGATAGAGGAAGAGGGGGAGGAGATGGAGGAGGAGGTGTAGGAGAAGGAGGAGGAGAAGGGGAAGGAGGAGGAAGAGGAGAAGCAGATGTCATGCTGTGCTAAACTCTGTTTGTGTGGAGCAGTGAGTCGCCCCCCCCTGCTGTGAGCCAGTCAGAATGACAGGACTGATGAGTCAACGTAGGGGGGTCGCTCCATGGGCATTGGTATACGAGGTGCTGCTGGAGTCCCTGTTTAGTGTTTCCAACATGACGCTCGTATCAGTTCGCGCTCACTGCCGCATAACAAGCAGTGTTCGTCCTCAATGACACTGTTGCTTTCTGGGTAAAACACGTTTTTTTGTGGATGAAATATGCCATAATAAAATACGATCCAATTATTCATTAGGTTGTTTGGTTATTATTGAAATGACTGTTAGTATGAGCATGTCAGATCCATAACAGTCCTCTTCCACCTTCCTCCTTAACCCCGGCAAAGTCTCTAATGGAAAAGTAGGATGTTTGACGCTGACGCCCACAGGCATGTCTGAACTGTCCGTCTACTGTACTCCGCCACGGCTTTCTCTGTATTGATTTCTCGTCTCAAAGGCAAAAATAGTGGAGGGAATTCCACACACACTTACCAAAGCAAGCAGGTTTTCCGAGGGCCGAGACCTCGTCTGGGTGAAAAGACCTTTATGCTCCATCCTCTTTTCACCATCCTTTTCCCGGAAAACAAATTGTTTTTTTCTCGTTCTGCTATTTGATATTGGTTGATATTTGAGCAAAGCATTTATAATATTTTTTTACTTGATAAGTTCTGGAAAAACACAAAGAATGCAGCATTGTTTGAGGGGGTCTTCGTGTTGAAACACACTGGAGAACCACTATTTGGTTTGTGTTGGCTCCCTCACCCTGCCTTGAAGAGCTGTTGTTCAGTGAGGACCGGGCTGAACCTCCAAAAACACAAATGATTGTTGTTTAATCTTGCCAAACTTTGGTCTCAATGTTTTCTGATTTATTGATGAGGCCCATCTGGGTACAAGCCTAGCCTGGCTGGTACAGATTATATCCCGGTTGGAAAACACACCACACCACACACATATTTCACCGCAAGCACACACATCTTGTGTGGAGCGTAGAGAAGGAGTTCCTGTGGTCTGTGTCGGAAACAGGACCATGTGACGCACTGTGTTCTGCATGCGGGAAGGATTTTTCCCCTCATTGTAATCGGCCATTCTAATGCAACCGATAGAGAAAATAAACGCAGTTCTGGGCTGTTTTCTTCTTTCACGATTATATCATTCCGCAGACACTTTTATCAGAAGTGGCTTACAGCGATGCTGAGAGCAGATACTCTTTTTAGGTTGCAGACATTGAGATTTGAACCAAAAACCTTTGTCTGGGCGTCTTTGGGAATCAAACACCCTAACCGTAAGAGTCTAGACTAGATAAGTACATTTATAAAGTGCTTTTCTAACCAGTGGCCACTCAAAGCACGTTATAATATTACCTGACAATCGCCCATTCATACATTCACACACTTTTTACGGTGTCAGCCATGCAAGCTAACAGGCAGCTCGTCAGGTGCAGTCAGGGCGAGGTTTGTAGCTCAGGGACACCTCGATACCAGCTCTATGCCAATGTAAAGGCTTTTTTTGAAAAATGAATTTTGGGGTAGATGTATTTGACCACAGGTGGCTGGTTGGTTACCATTAAATGTATTTGTTGAAATCACATTTGAATACTATTGAGCACACATTGTGTATTGTACATTTGCATTGTGCAGGCAAAACACACATGAGATACGGGTGGTCTGATCATAAACCCACCATAATCACTGACATAATGACATAAATACTGAGAAACCCATTGTTTCTGGGGCAACCAAACTGGATGATGTGACGTTATAATCCCTCTGGGGGCTCTGAGATAAACCACCATATGGAACCCTATCCTGAGATACGTCCCATGGGGAGTGTTGTTTTGTGCCCCGTCCAATCGTGCATTGTGAAATGTGCGTGTCTTTTTTGTTTGGTTTCTGGGATGTTTTTCAATTCAATGACCTGAACTCTGATAAAAAAAAAATCATGTGGTTGCAATTTAAAAAAAATCGGAATAGGATGATTTGTCTGACAAAATACGATCTTTATCCTTTCAAAGGTAAAAATACGAAAAGAAATAATTCTATTCATATACTAGCTTTATCAAACAATCCATTCTATTTTTACAAACATGTCTCAATGTTTACCGCAAACCCGACACATCCACTGCCTGAGCCTGACCTCAGACATGATGTTTACCCAGGAGATGACGATGTCTGTAATGGTATGCATAACCACAAGACACACACTACGCCTCTGCTTAGCATTAACACCTAAAAGCATACATTTACCATAAGAGGAATGTTCACTCATAAAGCTTGACGCCTCCATACATACACAAACACGCTGTAATTCACTCCAGTGACCACATATCCCCGTCTCCACGGTGACAGGCTGGAGATGTTTACAGGAAGTCCCAGCAGCAGGAGAAGGAGAGCTCAGAGCAACGATCCGGTGTGTGGAAAACACTCAACTCCAAAGACCATTAACCTCAGAGGCAAAGTACTGGGAATTAACTCCTGATCTGAACTCATATGGTCCTGTGATGGTCCCTCGCGTAGCAGGGTGTGGTTTCTTTACTAGCACAAAGTGCCCGACGGAGGAAAGCTGAAATATCGGGGTTTTTTGGGCCCTTTTTCATTTTTTTCTTTCACGCACACAGTAGTTTTCCTGAATCACCGTCTCTAGGGTGTAGTCATTAAGTTTGAAACACCGCCATCTGGCACGGCCTTGACTTGCGGGGGAAGAACACTAGAGCTACAGGCAATATTCCGTAGCCGCTTTCGAAGCTCACATTTCAGTTATTACACAGGCGCAGTCGCAGCACTACCCACCCCTCCCACCCCTCACAACCCCACCCACCCCCACCCCCCCCCCCCCCCCCTAGCCAGTGACCTGGAAAAAAAATATCCATCAAGAACCCCCCCACCCCGGACCAGCAGCCCCCCTAGTGGGAATACACCCCCACAATCCCTCTCTCCTACCGCTGCCCCATATTCAGCTGACATCCTCGTCACCGTCTTTATGATTTACACCTCCCAAAGTACAGCTGACCTCCTCCATGCCGAGCGAAAGAACATGGAGGCCGTAAAAGGGTCTCTGCTCTCCAATGACATTTCAGGTGGAAAGTAAAATCTCACACTTCTATTATGGGTTGAGAAAAAGAGTCAAGGAATACACATTCGTTGTGTTGTGTGTGTGTATCAATAAAAAACAGTGTGATGTGGATCTCCGTGGAGATGGATGTCTGGAAAGTTCAGTGCTAGGGTGTAAAGATGAGGCCTAATGGCATTTCACTTCAGGGCCTCACTATGGTCTTTTATGGTCCAGATGTCTGGCCGACACAGTCTACAGTATTTATCCAAGTTAGATCATCCCGCATTAAATATATAATCCACGTGTTTATTAAATGAAGTCAATCAGGATCCTTCTGCGTCTCAGAACATAGTCATGATCGTCAAACTTAAATATCATGATTGAATAGTCACTTGACTCCCAGTGACTTGACTGTATGACTTAATATCATCGTTGCAATTTTCATTGTAGATTTTGACACACACACACGCACACACATACACACATACACACACACACACACACACATACGCTCACACACACACACACACACACACACACACACACAGCAGACCCACATTCACGGAGCTCAGTAAGGGGAATGTTGGCATGTGTGAGCCGTGAGAGGCTGGGAGGTTAATCATATTTCCCGAAGCCTGTCCGGCTGTTAAGGCACATTCACTCACACACAAACCCTGGATATTATTTGCTATCATTGACGAATGTGTCATGCTAACACACTCCATGTGAATAAAGACAAATAGCAACGCAGGCTAGCATGTGCTAACGTGTGGCATATTTTTTGCTCTTGCCACACAAATTGTTTAAAAACTATTCTCCTGGGAGGGCAAACAACTGTCAAAAGGGTAATCTAATGCACATTCACTAACACAACATTGTGTTTGTTTCAAATAAAGAACGCTTGGCGCCTCTGACTCACAGAGCATTAGGTACAGCCAGTAAAAGCTATAGAATGCCTCATTTACATAGATAAAACACACATGTTTCCAATCATAAAACACGATGCCCAACGTCAACAGGGGACCCAATGGTTCTCACGGAAGGGTTCACGTTCATGTAGCGTGGCCTTGAATAAAGGGGATGACATGGGCACAACGCTTCATAGGAGATTCAAAATAACCCCCTAGCAGGACTGACTTCATTGTCAGAACAAACAGGAGAGTACGGGCCAGCGGAGGAATCGACAAGGCAATGGGATGATTCATTGTCCAGTCAAACGCAAGTTATATACAAATACACACAGAGACTTTCCTCAACAATAGTATGGCTTTATTCAAAATGTTGTGCCATTCCTTTTTAACGCAATTTACTCTTAAAATATTGGCAAATGGTCTTCTGATTTGAGGGTTTAATGGAGACCATATTGCTTGTGCTTGCAAATATCTTTCTGAGGACGGAAGACCTGAGCGTCTTGAAGGGAGAATTGTTTCTGGATTGAAAGTTGTTAGAAGCCATCCTCGCACGAGTTGACAGGATTTGTTGTTTTCCGAAAGCAAGCCTATTACCAAGTGCATTTCATATTACCCAGACAGAGGAAACGTTTGATGTTCATGAAGAAACTGAGATGGCTCACCACGTCCTCCCTAGCTCTGACCATGTTCTGACCCCTCAGAGGTCAGAGGTCACGTCGTACTCGCATAAATGACAGCTGTTAACACACGTGACTGATCACGTCGATCCGAGGTGCAGAGAGGCGGGAATTCCGTGTTCTTCAGAGACGTGCTTTGAATCCTGAGTAGGAATGTATACAAATACACCACACGGCAGGAAACGGCAACAAACAGAAACACACCACATCTTTATTCCCATGCGGGTTGTAAACAAACCCCCTCATCTGCTATCTATTTTAAAGCTCTAGAGATCACAGCAGAGCTTGGCTGGCCTCTGGTGAGCTGGAGCGAGTACTTGGACTCCTTTTAGGTGCCTGACATTTGGCTCAGACATGGACCATGGACCAAACACCTCCCTTTCCTCAAATAAATAAGAGGATTTATTTGTTTTAGTAAAATCTGCCCAACGTGTCAGCACTGCTTTAACTCACACTGTATGCCTCCCAAGTCGGGGTGTACCTTTTTGACTACTTTCCAATTATAAATCTAAAAACTAAATAGTGGACACTTGGATGGCCAAAGGAAACACTGTAAAATAGCCACACAACCTTAGGGGCAAAAATCGTCAGGGAAACCATTGCAGGAGGAGGAAAACAGAACTGCCCCATGTAAGAAAACGCCTGAAACACATAGGGCCCTATCTTGCATCTGGCGCAATTGAATTTCTACACTGACGCATGTGGCGTTGCTAGTTTGCAACTGGCGCAGAGCGCCAATAAGTTGTACTTTTAAATCAATGCATCTGCAAACACCGTACAGCAAACACATGTTTTCTTGAAACAGACATTGTGTACAAGCCCATAACTGAATGAATATTTGATCATGAGAAAACATTGTTTTACCACAAGTAAGTGTTAAAAAGAATGAATGAATGTGGGTGCGCTTGCGTGTATGTGTAAAAGAATAAATGATTGTGGGCGCGCGTGTCTATATGTGTAAAATAATTAATGAATGCAGGCGCGCGTGCGTGCGTCCATCTGTTTAAACACACGCAAACTAAACACGTAACGCATAATGCAGTCCATGGCAATGTATATTAACGGGGGACACATGCATATTAGGAACACAAGTCGATAATGATAATGAATACAATACTAATAAGAAACAATGTTTGTTAATGTATTGCATCATTGTATCACTAAATAGAACCACAGTTACCGATTATCATATGTGTGTTAAGTTTTCTTTGCTGAAATTTATTTGAGGACTCAGTATTTCTGAAATTGAGGAAGAAAACGCCATGTGTTCCATGTGTAACTTAGGCCATTTGAAGTTTGAAATTCATGTGGTCATGCATCTGTTTAATCGAAGACTGCAATCGCGCTTTCAAAATATCAACTCGTCAGATTAAAATGCGCTCATGGCTCTTAAAGGGGATGGAAGATGGCACTCTATTTCCCTTTAACGGGAGCCCCCCCCCCTTTAAGAAGGATTCTTGGGATGCAGGGTGGAGAGAAACCTGAGGTTCGGTGGCTGTTCAGGTCCACACACACAGATTCCTACATGTCTCACCAGCAAGCTGTTACTTTTTACAGTCAGTCTCCTGCCCCTTAACACCCTTACTGACCAGCACACACCTACACACACGCACACACACACAGACACACACACATGCACACAAACAGACATGCACACACACATGCCAGTTTCATGCATGCACACAGACACACCGACACACACACACACACACACACACACACACACACACACACACACACACACACACACACACACACACACCACACACACACACACACACACACACACGCACACACACACAGACACACACACATGCACACAAACAGACATGCACACACACATGCCAGTTTCATGCATGCACACAGACACTCCGACACCCAACTTCCTGAAGGAAGGTTCTGGCTGAATCACAGGCTAATTCCCCCTGATTCACTTAGGCAGAGGGCACTGAGTGTTAAGTCACGTTGTGAGTCACAAAGCCCAGCCAGGCATTTCCTTGTCACTTACACTTACTGGAAAACCTATATGCTCTTCTGGAAGACATTTTGGAGTTGTAGCTGAAAGCATGATACAGCTGAAATTTTCCATTATCTGGAATGTATTAAGTGTGAAAACAGAAACAGATCTGGCCAGGGGGGGAAATGAGCAGGACTCGACCTTGCCATCAGCAGAACTCAACAGGTTAACATTGTATGAGCGCATTCTCTGTACTTTTTCCAAAAATAATATTGCTCAATCTCTTTGTTGTATACCATCCCCCCCTCAGTTCCCTTCCTGATGTGCAAACACACACACAGACACACACAGCAACGCACACACACACACACACACACACACACACACACACACACACACACACACACACACACACACACACACACACACACACACACACACACACACACACACACACACACACACAAGCGCACACACGCACACACATGCACCCACACACACACACACACACACACACACACACACACACACACACACACACACACACACACACACACACACACACACACACACACACACACACACACACACACACACACACACGCACATAGCTAGGTATCATGATATGTATTTATAATGAACCGTACTATATTACAACTTTCAACTCTATGCAACCTCAAACAAACCTAATACTGAAGGTTAACGTGGCATTTTCATGTGCCATGAACATCCACTAAATCATCTTATGAATTCTTGTTTGAACAAAATAGCCTGCTAATGAAGAGCGGGAGATTTCTGGTGCAAACAGCAGCGTACCACCAGGCCTGCCCTGGCTTGCTTGACCCAGGGCAGGTGGGGATCACAGGGACGGCAGATGCACCCACCCGCTTGGGTACTTTGCTGCGTTGGCTGGGCCTGTGAAACACATGAGCCACGCCGAAGCCGTTCCCTGTCTCCCATGATGGCTGATCTGAGACGATCTGGGAAGAGATTTACAAGCTCCTCTTCAGAACACGCCAAGGTGGAGAGGGAGGGAGCGGGTTGGCGGCGGAGAGAGGGCTCTGTTTTCTGCTGGGGAATCGATTGTTGCTGACGAGACAGAGTACACCGCAGAGGCATGCTCTGGAAGGCATAGAGAGGAGAAGAGACAGGACAGAGAGGAGGAGAGGAGAGGAGAAGAGGAGAGAAGAGAAGAGAAGAGAGGAGAACTGAACAGAAGACGTGGGAGAAGAGAGGAGAAGATAGAAGAACAAAAGGTGGGGAGGAGAAGAGAGGAGAAGAGGAAAGACGAGAGGAGGAGAGAAGAGAAGAGAAAGAGAACAGGGGGGTAAGAGAAGAGAGGAGGACAGAACAGAAGATGGGGAAGAAGAGAGGAGAAGAGAGAAGAACAAAAGGTGAGGAGGAGGAGAAGAGAGGAGAGGATGGAGAGAAGAAAATAAGATACTCGAGGAGAAAAAAAACCTCATAGGAGAGGAGAGATTTGCTGTCCAGATGTTGGCTCGAGTAAACACATGTTGTCAGCGACACAATGACCAGGACATGCCTTCGCAGCTCTGTCACCAGCTAGGACATAATGGAGGAGGTGATACTCGTAATAACTACCTCAGGGCGAAATCGTCGTTGCAGAAGTCGTCCAAGATTGATATAACACTGCACTGTTGGGATCTAATGACACTCTTTATAAACCACAAGAAGAAAATTCTTTAACAGAGTCTAACTCTTTCTTCAATAAAAACTGTTTGTGTAGATTGTTATTTACTGTTAAAGACGTTGGTGATAACAGCTGTAATGTACAGACAGTTTGTCACACACATATATACATATATACATATATTATATAAATATAATTATTTTAATATAAATATTTATTTATGATATATATACTGTATATGTGTGTGCTTGTTTGTGTGTGTGCACGTGCATGCTTCCGTTATTGTGTGTTTGTTTATGTTTGTGTTTCTGTGTAACTATGGGATGTCGTAATCTGGCCAGATGTCGTAATCTGGCAATTATGAAAAAAGAGAACAGGAGTTATGGAGCCAGAGTTTTTTGTTTTATTGGTCGTGAAGATGGTTGTTCATATAGTCTCCACAAGTCCAAATAGTAGGCTATGTTCGACCTTAAAATCAATAATAACAACTTTTAAATAATATGAATAGTATTTATTGTTTTTGCAGTAGGGCATCCCGCTTTTTGAGCGTCGAGTAAGAGAATATTGATGCGCAACTGTTAAAGGGGTGCGGTGTGACGCGTAAATCCCGAGCGCTCAGAGCATCAGTCCAGGAGCACCACAGTGAGCGCCCCAAACCCAGGAATAATCACAACTTTCAAAGATGTTCCTCCGCTATACATGAAAGTATTCTCTTTTTAATTTTCACTTCATGGTGGAGTCCTCACACTTGATCCTATTGCATCGTGGTAAGACTTTTTTCATGTATTTTTACTCACTGGATTGTTTTTAATTGTTTTATTCAACACTACAATTATAAAACCTTCATAAATGTAGAACATTGAATCACCAATCGATTTCTTGTTGTGAATTTTTTGTGTGACGTAGGCTACTACGGCAAATATTTCCTCAGAAAATCACTTTAATTCATTATTGTCCTAAACGTGTTAATTACGCATTATCCATTGACCATCCGTTTCGATTAGCCAAAATCGGCCTAATAAACACACATTGCGTTTGAAACAAAACTTTTTTCCGCCCACAGGGAATTCATATGAGGATGAGGTGGGCTCAGTGTGAGATCCCAGCGCTCTCCCGGGTGAACATGCCTGCTCTCGGCGGCTCATACACGCGGCGCTGGCGGCTCCTGTCCGTGTTTGTCTTGGCTCTCATGCTGCCGGCGAGCAGCGGCTGTCCCAAATCATGCGCCTGCTATGTTCCCGGAGAAGTGCACTGCACCTTCAGATACCTCACCGCAATACCTGAGCAGATCCAGGCGTCTGTGGAACGCATTAACATGGGGTGAGCTTCCCCTCATTTTCTCTGCTCTGAATCACAAAGACCAATACTGGGGTCCGTTTTTATGTGAAACGTTACAATGTCGTAACTTTAACCATCATTTGACCATCTATATATTTTTAATTGTTAATTTATTGATTTCACTTTCCTTAGATACAACAGGATAACGGTCTTGAGAGAGGGCGACTTCACAGGACTTCAAAACTTGGAGCTTTTGATGCTTCACAGCAATACCATCCATTCGATTGAAAACAGTGCCTTCCTAGACCTTAAATCATTACAGGTAAAGCCCTTTTTAATAAATTAACAGCTCTTGTCGAAAACATAAACTGTTTCACTATAGTGACTCAAACGATGACACATTTGTATATTTATTGGAATTAATTAATTAATTTATTACTCTTCACCAATGAGTTTGTATGTGTCATTAAAAAACATTTATTTGGTCTACAACTATGCTATAACTTAGCTGATCTTAAATCCATACACTGACATGCTTGGGAATGCCCATGTTATCTATTAGCATTGCCATGACATGCGTGTCAATATATGCTCCAAACCACAAATGTACATCCCCCAGGTCCTCAAGATGTCCTACAACAAGGTGAAGGAGCTCAAGAAGGAGACGTTCAAAGGTCTAGACTCCCTGCTGAGGCTGCACATGGACCACAACAGCATCGAGTTCATCAGCCCTGACGCCTTCTATGGCCTCACCAGCCTCCAGCTGGTCCACCTGGAGGGAAACCTGCTGCACCAGCTCCACCCGGACACCTTCGTCACCCTGAGGCTCAGCGGGGCCTTCAAGGTGTCCTCGGTGAGGAACATCCATCTGTCGGACAACCACCTCACCCATCTGCCCGCCGACATCTTCAGCGGCTGCTCGCGGCTGGAGAACCTCTTCATCCACGGGAACCCCTGGTCCTGTGACTGCCGCATGGAGTGGCTCCCTAAGTGGTCCCAGAGGAACCCGGGTGAGAGAGAGAGAGAGAGAGAGAGAGAGAGAGAGAGAGAGAGAGAGAGAGAGAGAGAGAGAGAGAGAGAGAAGAGAGAGAGAGAGAGAGAGAGAGAGAGAGAGAGAGAGACAGAGACAGAGACAGAGACAGAGACAGAGAGAGAGAGAGACACACACACACACACACACAACACACACACACACACAACACACACACACACACCACACACAACACACACAAAGAGAGAGGGAGAGAGAGAGAGAGAGAGAGAGAGAGAGAGAGAGAGAGAGAGAGAGAGAGAGAGAGAGAGAGAGAGAGAGAGAGAGAGAGAGAGAGAGAGAGAGAGAGAGGTTGTGTTTAGATAAGTCCCCTTTTTGACTAGCTTTTAAAAAGACAAACCCCTGCCATTTCATCCTTAAAAAAGGTTTTATTTTGGGCCAAGAACACACGTCACCTAATTGAAATGTTTAGGTAACCATGGATTTGGATGTACTTATTCTAATCACAATACAATACAGTCATTGTCATGTAATTCTTTGCTAAACTTGGAAAATACTGATATATTCTCTATCAAGTCAATAGTAAAATTATATGAAATGAATGATGAAACATATGGAGCTAAGATAACTAAATTCACATTCATATCCATCACTTTTCCTGGACATTACTATTTACAGCTTAACCAAACACATAACACAAAATGCTCTGTTCGGATGTCCCACAGGTGTGCTGAAATGTAAGCGTGACAAGAAGTACACACGGGGCCAGCTGTGTCCCATGTGTGCCAGCCCCGGGCCCCATCCCGGCCGGTCTCTCTCCCAGCTCCCCGGCGAGTCCCTCACCTGCACCCAGCCATGGATACATCCCCACCTCAAGCAGAGCAACGTTAGCCTGGCCACCGGCGACTTCACCCCGGTCCTCCCTAGGGACTTCATCGCCCCCATCGGCTCTATGCAGCTGAACCTCACTGACCACTTCTTCAACGTGGCCGTGCTGTCTTGCACCGTGCAGAGGCCCTCGTCCATGGAGAACCTGACCCTCACCGAGGAGGACGATGACGTCAGCCTTCTCAGAGTCGACGTGGCCTCCTCGCTGGTGTGCAACGTGGACTACGAACACGTGCAGCAGCTGTGGCACATCCTGGCCACCTACAGCGACTCTCCCATGAGGCTGGAGAGAGGCCTGATGCTGTCCCGGAGCCCAGAGATGCTGTACCAGTACCGGCAGCTCAGACTGGAGGAAGGTCAGGCGGGGATCTACACCGACATTAAAGCCGTGATCACGGCTTCCCCAGGGTGGTTGATGCAGGAGATGGTACACCTCCAGCTCGACCGAACCACCACTACCTACTCTACCTTGCACATACGGTACTGGTCCGTGGTGCACCTCCGCGTGGAGAGCAGAGTGCCAAAGAAAGATCGCTACAGCTGGACCCTGATCAAAAGGGACAACAAGACGAGAACCGAGCACACCATACTCAAAGGTAGGCGGATAGGGATTTGATGGAATTACAATATAGTTGTGCAACATGTCTATAAAATATACAGTCGTGATGAATTCCAATTCACTTTTGTTATTATTATTAGACTCTATTGATCAATTTTTGTTATTGAAGGGATATATTGTTGATTCGATGTGATTTGATGTTATTTGACAGTATGCTGTGTTATGCTATAGGTGGTGTAGCAGAGCTGAACTGCCAGACCATGGGCGAGCCAAAGCCTGCTGTCGAATGGATATTAGCAGACGGCAATAAGGTCAGAGCTCCTTTCTTCAGCGAGGAGGGAAAGATTGTCATCACAGCTGACGGGAGGCTCACTTTGCGTGGTGCCGACATATCCGACGCTGGCCTCTACCGCTGCATCGCCACCAACTACCTGGACGCAGACATTCTCAACTTCAGAATCACAGTGCTGCCCACTGACGTGGAGGAAGCCGAGGTCAATGGGGTCCAGCTCTCTAGAGCCCCGGGTGAAGATCTGGTCCTGGACTGTGGCTCCACAGGCAGCCCGGAGGCCTCCGTTCAGTGGATTCTACCAGATCACTCTGTGGTCCGAGAGTCTTATGGGAACAAGAAACTACATGAGAACGGGACTTTGAGGATTCGTGGTGTCACCGCAAGGGACCGGGGCTTCTACAGGTGCCTGGCTGCTAACTACATGGGAGCTGATCTGCTGGTCTCACTGGTGACCCTAACAGTGGATGCTGCAGGGGCAGTAGCAGAGGATGAAGAGCCAACATTGGGTGTGGATGTTATGGTTGAGTCTGACACTGAGGAAAAGATGATGGATCTGAGTGAGCCCCCTCCCCTATCTGAAAGAACTAGTCAGGAGTCTAGGACTATCACCTCGGACAGGCCCTACCCCAGGCTTGGGTCTCTAGGTCGGGGTAGAATGGGTCTAAGGCGGAATGGCCCGATGGGAAACAGACGCATCTGGAGCAACAGGATCTTTAATGCAAACAGCAGGAGAGTCGCCCCAGAGAAATTTGCTGAATTTATGAAGAGGGCCCAAGGTGCATCAAAACAAAGAGACATGGGTCTTTCTGGAAATGGGGAAACAGGCTCTGGTGAGGGTTTTAACGAAGTGGTTTTACCAGATTCAGTTACATATTCGACAGACAGTCCTCAAGTAGATTCAACTTTGTTAACTGCAAGGCAACAGGAATACATCACCTACCCTGACACTGTGATAAAGACACAGAACAGTGAGTATAACGGTTTAGCGAGTGCTCAGACAGATGCCATGAAAACAACAGAGTCATACACACAGTCACAACTTGGGACGCCAATGGACTCAGCATTTACAGATAGACCTGAGAGGTTGAATGAACTCCAAAGTGATGCAGCCACCCCACAGGACACTGCGTTGGAAAAAAGTGTAACAGCTGGTAATTGGATCATACCAAGGGAATTCTACACTGAGAGAAATACCAAAACAAAGCAAGATCCACTCGTGTTCCATTCGGATAGTGCTGCGGCTGTCAACTCAGAGGAAACTGAGTTGACATTCTCAGGGGAAAACCCTGCAGAGCCTGAGACCTCAACCAGAAGGGGTCTCTCTTTTGTCACAGAGCCCAACGTTACTCCATTGACGGATGGAGCAGGGCTGGCCAATCCCGTTGTTCACACTTCCACGGATGCAGAGAGCCAGACCACTTTCACAGCGGTTACCATCACGGAGAGAGGTCAAGATGAGGTTACTTTCCACACCACCCAAAAGATCACATCCCCGGGGCTACCAGCAGGATCCACCATCATCTCCCATCAGCAGATTCACATCATTCCACCGCCAAAGACCAGCAGAGGAGGAGGAAGAGGAGGAGGTCGTCGAAGACCCTATCAAGGACGTAGGAGGATCATCAAACCTAATAGGATCACTGACATACAATCCTACATTAATAAACTCACACTACCTACAATAAAGAAAGAACGGAATGTTACAGTGGGCTACACTGTGCAACTTGTAACTGGTGAGCCTTGTTTTGTATCGAATTATTATATTCTGACAGCAACGCTTTACTTGAAATATATATGTTAATTGACTAATTGATTTGATTATCTGTGTCTGCCAAATGTCAATTTTCTTTCAGACCTCAGCCGTGATGCGAAAGAGAAGATGACAACAACAGAGAACCCAAATGTGGCCAGATCACCAATATCCATGGGTTCCCATTGGAGCAAATCAGATATTCTTCTCTCTTCACAACATACCACAGATACAACAAAGTATTACACTACTGAAGCCCCACTTAGGCAACAGCCAGTCTGGTCCTGGATATTCACGTGACTACATTATCTCTGCAGATGCCCCTGAGCGTACCTTTACCCCTGATCCATTAATGTCCACAAGCGATGGAGCAATCTCTTCAACAACCCCAATGCCGACTAAGGCTGTACAAAAACCATTCCAGTGGCACAGGCAGTTTGGTCACAAGGGGAAATACAGGCAGAGGCTGAACAGATTCCAGAGACCATCCATCAAGACACAGACAACGACCACAGTGAAAACCACTACAATGATCCCAACCACCACCCCGGCTGCTTCTGCAACCACCACATATCTGATTCACTCCAGATACACTACAAGCAAAGAAAGCTCCTCAGATAATGGCTATGAAGATTTATCCTCTGCTGATTATGAGCCTACGACGGCGTCACCTATCTCACACTGTCAAACTAGTACAATTCCAACATTCAACACTTTCACCAATACTCCGACATCACCACACATCCAAACTATAAATTCCCCGCCTACAGTCAGTCCACCTTCAAGGGCAAACCCTGATGAGTCCTCCGGTTCAGGGGGCTACCCTGAGGACTGGCGTGTGATCAAACAGAAGCCTAAAGGAGCAGGAGGACGTATTGGCAGAAGGCGGAAACCCATGAAGGGAAGAAGGCCCTTCAGGAAACCTCCAACTACTACGGCAGCTCCCACCACAACACAGGCAACAACTCATTTAAAACCCACCATTTACACCACCATGAGAACCCTGATGAAGGCAACTGTATTGCCATTCTCCGTCTCCACACCTCTCTACACTCCATCCAGGGAATATGATGGTTCTACTACTGGGATGGCATCTTCAGAAGAGCAAACAAACATATATGGAGAAGATAAGTGGCATTACTCGACCTATACTACTCCTCAAACCAAGACTATGACCAATGGCCCCTGGGCAACCATACCCAAACCTTCATCCACTGTCATCACAATTAGGACTACAAAGAACCCAGCCACCACATTTAGGACCACGGTCTACAGCAACATCAAACCAGCCAAGAGGAACAGATATGAGCCAAACAGCAATGCCAATCAGGCCGACAATGAAAAGCAATTCAGGGATACCCGTCGACTTTGACACATTTTCCATAACCACACCAGAGCAAAAATACCCCACAACAGCAACAACAGTGGGGGTGGATCTCTCCACTGCCAAGAATATGCAAAGCAAGCCCAAGATACTCGGTGGTAATGCGGCTAGTTTCACGGTGCTGTCCAACTCTGATGCTTTCCTGCCCTGTGAGGCAGTGGGAGACCCTGAGCCAGCCATCAGGTGGATGCGCTTCTCAACAAGTACAGGTACACCAACTCTTAACAACCAACATGTCTTTAGTTGAATTGAAAAGATCAACACTGAACAGGTTCCTACTTACACAGACATCACTGCATTTCTGTTTACAAAGGTTATATTTTTATCGTGTTTTAGTGTGATAAATCATAAATCATTATACAACCAGGAGTCACAACTAACCTCAGTTTCTTTTTTTAGGACACACAATTACCATCAAGGGGAAGATGGGCAAGTTTGAAGTCTTAAGCAATGGCACCCTGGCCATCCAAAATGCCAACATTAAGGACCGTGGCCAATACCTATGTCTTGCTGAGAATGATCTGGGCTCAGACAAATTGTTAGTAACCCTCTCGGTGGTAGCATACCCCTCTCGCATCTTGGAGCCAAAGATCCGGGAGATTAAGTCTCATGCTGGGAGCACTGTGGAAATGAAATGCAAGGCAGAGGGCCGTCCCACGCCTCTGATATCCTGGATTCTCGCCAACAGGACTCAGGTGAGGGGTTACATCTCAGAGAGGGGGAGGGCTTCCGTGACACCCGAGGGCACCCTGATCATCGAACAGGTGTCAGTTTATGATAGAGGTCATTACAAATGCATCGCTAGCAACCCAGCTGGAGCCGCGACCGCAACGGTCCGACTGCAGGTGGTGTCGGCTCCCCCCGGCATCCTGCAGGAGAAACGGGAGAATGTGAAAGCTGTTATGGGCCAGAGTCTGTGGTTGCCATGCACGGGCCAAGGCAACCCCCCGCCGACTCTTTACTGGGTCCTACTGGATGGCTCGTCCGTGCAAACAAACAGGCCCGCTCTGGATCCCAGAGTGACAATGTACGACAATGGTACCCTCCACTTTAAGGATTTAGCTTTAACAGACAACGGGAAATACGAATGCATCGCGACAAGTTCCACAGGATCAGAAAGGAGGGTGGTGACAGTGACGGTGGAGAAACAGGATTCAGCGCCTCAGATAGTGGAGACGTCCCAACTCATGACGGAGAAGTCCTTCGGAGATCAGCTAAGGCTGAACTGTATGGCAACAGGGGAACCCAAACCCAGGATTATGTGGAGACTACCTTCTAAAGCCGTGGTTGATCAGTGGCATAGGTAATATACCCCCCCATCCCCTTTGTTTATTAAATTCCATTATTTTAATAGTTGGGGCTGTTATGTGTTTTACATCATAGTATTATTTACGTTATTTACTTATATAACTTCACTTAAAGGTAAGGCTGAGGACAATCAAAGCACACAATATTTTATTTATTCAGTAGTTTTTCAGGCTATTATTATTAGTGGTAGTCAAGTGCATAGTAGGAGTATTTGCATCGCAACAAATTAATTAATATATGTTTGTTATTGTTAGAAAATATAGTTTAATTGACTTTAATTTAGGAGCATATTGATATCCATGCACTGGAAACTGAAATTGTGAGTAAGAGAAGTGAAAATACCTCAGCAGTGGAGTCTTTGAGCCTCAGCCAAGTCCAAAGTACAGATCAAGCACATGTTGCTGAAACCTATAGCTTCTCCTGGGATCCTTGTATTTATATAGTTGAAAATGGGTCTATTTAAAATCTTGCACTCAGGTTTCCATCCATCCTCATTCCTGCAGTCGAGCTTCCTGTGTTAACCCTGCACCAGATCCCCTTCAGACAGAGAATAATAGTTTTAGTGTTTTAATATGCTGAATAGTCAGTCCTTCCAGGCTTAAAATTATGGAACGAGATACTGAGCACTCTGACCGAATGAATGCAAGCCACTAATGTACTCCAGCACAATCCAAATGGAAACGCTGGTTACAATTATGGCAGTAGATATATGAGCTCATGACCTCTGTTGTTTTCATGGTGAGTGTGGTAGACCTTAAGTAAGCACGATTTTTATCAGGCTCTTCGATTGAGCTCGGATTCTTCATAAAATGTACTGCCAAGAAAGTCTCAAAGCTTTCTGCTTCATTATAATGCAAGTATTGTTTATTAAGTTAAAATTAAAATATATGTTTATTACTGCCCTGTGAAACACTTTATTTGCTATTATATTGAAATTAAATTAAATTAAATTAAATTAAATATAGATATTAATGGTACTTTATAATTTCGATTATTACCGATTATTTTTACATTTCATATAAATAGCCTTTTTATACATTGTTCTAATTTCCTTTTCATCTTTACTGTTTGTTGGTTTCAGGATGGGCAGCAGAATCCATGTGGAGGAAAACGGGACTCTGATTGTGAACATGGTGAACGACAAAGATGCAGGGGACTACCTTTGTGTGGCGCGCAGCAAGATGGGCGACGAGTTCCGGATCATGAAGGTCACTGTGTCCATGCAGCCCGCTAAGATCGAACCAAAGCACTACGGAAAGAAGCAGGTCCCCATCGGTAGAGACCTCAAGGTGGACTGCAAGGCCTCGGGGTCTCCCCAGCCAGACATCTCATGGGGTCTTCCAGACGGCACGCTGGTCAACAGTGCCATGCAGTCCGACAGCAGCAGCGGCAACAATGGCGGCCGCAGAACACGCCGCTTCGTCCTGTTTGATAACGGGACCCTCTACCTAAATCAGGTAACCCAAATCTGTGTTACCCCCTCATCTGTGGGGTCGGCTTGTCTCAGGAGGTAGAGCAGTTGTCTAGGGATCCCCAGCTCCTCCTAGCTGAGTTGATGGGTCCCTGAGCAAGACACTTAACCCTAACTGCTCCTGACGAGCTGGCGGTCGCCTTGCATGGTTGACTATGCCGTTCGGTGTGGCAATGTAAGTCGCTTTTGATAAAAGCGTCTGCTAAATGCCCCTAATTGAAATTGTAATCTGTATGTTGTATGTTGTATATCCTGGCCATTAATGTACGCACAAATTGTATGTTGTTCGTCCTT
Source organism: Melanogrammus aeglefinus (assembly GCA_900291075.1). Lineage (NCBI taxonomy): Eukaryota > Metazoa > Chordata > Actinopteri > Gadiformes > Gadidae > Melanogrammus > Melanogrammus aeglefinus. Next base: position 77,801 of record OLKM01001642.1, read on the forward strand.
GCACTTAAAAATAGTGCTTAGCATTCTTTTGCATCTTATCCAAGCTAGCTTTGTTGTATAAAAATTGTTGCCAAGTGCCTGGCACTTTGTTCTATGAACATCCTTACTGTACCAGCAGCAATATATTGTCTCTCTTTCGTCTGACAAAGGCACTAATTGTCAGTTTGGATAAAAGTGTCTGCAAGATGCCCTAAATGTAGATGTAAATGTAAAGCATAGAGAGGTCCCTTTTTAAACAGTTCTCCTTATTATATTTCTTTCAGGTTGGTATTTCGGAGGAAGGCGACTACACCTGTTATGCAGAGAACCAAGTCGGCAAAGATGAAATGCATGTGCACATCACCGTAGTGACAGCCGCTCCGAGGATTCGTCCCCCGAGGCTGACCTATGGCAAGGTGAAGCCTGGAGGCAACGTCCGTTTTGACTGTGAGGCGGTGGGGGAGCCCAAACCTAAGATTCTTTGGATGTTACCCAACAACAACGTGATTGCAGCGTCTCATGAGCGGTACCTGATGCATGTGAACGGCTCCCTGGATATAAGAGACGTAAAGATGATGGACGTAGGCCAGTATGTCTGTATGGCTCGCAACCCCGCCGGCGAAAACAGGAAGGTGTACAGATTGGAGCTGGATGGCAACCCGCCAGTGATAAATGGCTATCGGCAGAACAGGACAGTGATCAAGGACGCAGCGGTAAAGTATTCCAGGAAGTTTATAGACTGCAAGGCTGAGGGAACGCCGTCGCCTTCAATCACCTGGATCATGCCGGATAACATTTTCCTGAAGGCTCCATATTTTGGAAGCAGGATCAATGTCCATCATAACGGGACGCTAGAGTTCCGAAACGTGAGGCCAACCGACACTGCAGAGTATATCTGCATGGCAAGGAATGGTGAGGGAGAAGCGGTCATGGTCGTACAGCTGGAAGTGACCAGCATGTTGAGGAGACCAATCTTTAGAAACCCCTTTAATGAGCGCGTCGTCACCCAGTTGGGGAAGACTGCGGTGTTGAACTGCTCAGCAGACGGATATCCCACGCCCGAGATGATATGGATCCTGCCAAACGGGACACGGATTACCGCTGGGCCAAAACGTGGATACAGGCATCACCTTGGCAGCGATGGGACTTTTATGATCTACAACCCTGTAAAAGAGGATAGTGGGAAGTACCGCTGTGCTGCAAAGAACTCTGTGGGCTACATAGAGAAGCTCATTCTCTTGGAGGTAGGCCAGAAGCCTTACATTCTCTCCAGACCAAGGGGCATCATACGCGCTGTTTCTGGGGAACCTCTGTTTGTCCACTGCCTGGCTGACGGCAGCCCCAGACCCAGCGTTTCCTGGACCGTCCCAGGAGGACACACCCTGACCGTCACTCAAGCCCTCGGACGCTACAGGCTGCTGGAGAATGGGACCTTGGTGGTGCGCGACACGACAATTTACGACAGAGGAACCTATGTGTGCAGAGCACAGAACGACGCAGGCGAAGCTGTTCTTAAGGTCCCTGTCATCATCATTGCTTACACTCCCCGCATCACGACCTGGCCACCCCCTAATGTGAGGGCAATCGTGGGAGCACCAGTCCAGCTCAGCTGCGGTGCCATCGGGATCCCCAGACCGGAGATCAACTGGGAGCTGCCGGACGGGTCGGTTCTGTCTGCAGCGGGGCCAGGCCGCCCCAAGGGCAGCGAGTTGCTCCACCCTCAGGGAACACTGATCATCCAGAGACCCATGGTCTCAGACTCTGGTGCATACAAGTGCATTGCAAAGAATCAACTGGGCACAGACTCAAAGCTCACGTATGTACGCGTGCTGTGAGAGAGAGACATGTGGACAGTGTTGCATCAGGTAGATGGCAACATGACATCAGACACCTGATAGGACGATCAGAGTTTGTGCAAAGACTTTAAATGGAATGCGGAAAAATAGAGATGGGAGCCAGGGATATCATGAAAGATTTAATGTTTCAATTATTGAATATATGAAGTCCCATCATAGCGTTGTCTTAGTGAAGCATGAAATAGTTCAGATTAAAACAGGGGATAAAGATGACATAGGCTTGAGTGTGTCTGTCTTCCGAGCAAATCTGGCACAGTAGTGGCAACAGGGGCCCATAAAGAGGGGGAGCTGTCAGTTCCCTTATTGCAGATGGGGGTAATATTGGAGCTATGGCCAGCAGCATGGGGTGCCACAGGATGCTTTAAGTGGAGAAATTCTCTGTGGGGTTGGACCACCCACTAACATTAGGAAAATATTTATGTTTTCATCTCACATTGAGTGACAGCTGTTTTCTTAAGAAGACTATCCAAAAATGTTGTCTTTCTCAATGTAAAGATAACTTTTAAAAACGTTTTAAAACATGTTTGTACACTGGAGAACTTACATACCAACATCACATGCAATATCTTTATCTACTCCGCTTCTATATCATCATTTAGGTCTTTACAATAAGGGAAACATTATTCAATGAAACACAGAACTATTGTGTTAGACAGAATAAAGTAAGAGCATACTGTTATTAAGTAAAAATGCAATAAATGTACATTATGTATCAAGAAGTTTGAATAAAAACTAGAATTAGAGGAGAAAAACAAAATTGAGCCCTTCTGCTGTATTTCCCAACTTATTGCGTTGAAATACCAATCATTGAAAAGGTTAATACATATGTTTAACGTATAGACTAGGTCTATATGTTTGTGTGGTGTATGTAGGTGTGGATCAACCCAGTGGGTCCTTGAGAGAAAGAGAGAGCTGCTGTTTTTCTCTGAAGGTAAACTTCAACTCCAGCTGTGAAAACAACTCCCGTTAAGTCCTCCCTGCCATGTGGCAAATCCAGCAGAGAGCTTCTGATACGGTCTGCGATAGTTTGTTTATTTTGCGGCCGGGGGATGTGGATGTGATATCGGAAGAAGAAGGAGAAGTTGGTGAAGTGTTTTGACATGAAACAACACAATGTGCGAGGTTTCTTGCTGCTGTTCTGTGGCTTTTAAGTCTCTGGTTTGGTATTGACACAAGATAAATATACCAAAAAAGTCAATAAAGAACAAAATGTTGTTTTCTTTGCTCTAGAACATAAATAATATAGTCGCTTACAGATAGCAACTTGAGAATTGGCTTCAGTTGCCACATTAACTTTGATTGGTGCTAATTTTTAACAAAAATGCGCAGTAGCTTTTAGAACAACTGGGAACCATTTCATTGCAAATTGCTGCAATTCACTGAAATCACCTATAATGATACACACTTAGAAAAACTTTTGGGTTCCTGTTGACTTTGAGACTTTACCTCATCGCTAATGCTCTCAGTTCAGCTGAAAAAGGACCAGAGTACTAAACCAACCAAGTAACAAGAAGCTTTGAGATGAAATAGTGCTTACAATATTGAATCCATTCGGAAGTGCACTTCGAATGGTAAGCCTCCATCTTCAAATATATTTTAGTGGTCAGAGATATTGGACCATTTTTTAAACCAGTTAAATGTTCCAGACAGTATAAGAAGCATAAGAAAAAGGAAGGAATTCTGTTCCATAAACATAGGAATGCAGTGTAATTCCCTGGTATTTGATGAACACCACTTGTTGGATGTGTGACCAAGGTTCAGTCACATATAGGGACCACAACACTAATGTAGTGAAGGGGGAGATGTCGTACAGTTCCTGACAGGAATATATGTCTGCTAACTTCATTTAAACAAATATCCAAATTGACCACAATCCATGGTTTGGTAGATTTATTCAGTACTGCTCTTGAAGGGGAACCGTCATGCGCACTAGTTTTTAATATCAGAGAAGATTGGGTAGATATATTCAGTTCCGCTCTTGAAAGGAACCAGTCACGCTTTTACTTTGTAATATAAGAGAAGATTTGGTAGATATATCCAGTTGTGCTCTTAAAGATTACTTTGTTATATAAGAGAGTGCTGCTCTGTTTTGTACACTTCAGCCAGGGGTACCTGGCCAAAAGGGCAGCACAGCATGGGGAAAAACACAACACAAAGCAAACAAACCATTCAGACGCATGTTGTGTGAAATAAATAAACATACAAATATATATAATATTATTTTCTGTCGTCATTGTTCTATATTGATTCAATGTTGACGTGTGTGTGTGTGTGTGTGTGTGTGTGTGTGTGTGTGTGTGTGTGTGTGTGTGTGTGTGTGTGTGTGTGTGTGTGTGTGTGTGTGTGTGTGTGTGTGTGTGTGTGTGTGTGTGCGTGTGTGTGTGAGTGTGTTTGTGTGTGTGTGTGTGAGAGGGCGGAATACAACCACATACAGACACAGTAAGTTTTCAGAAAGCACTTCCGTAAGTCAAGTTTAAAGGTGAAGTTAGTTCTTTCATGATTTTATAAGAGAACATAATGACATCATAGCGTAAAGACATCCCTTGGCAAGCTCCAAAAAAAGTCTCCCAGCGTTCGCATGCTCAACATGGTTTTTAACTCTAAACCGAGACACACAGTCACTCCATCATACTCTGCCTTGGACTTCAGACGGCCCCTCTACAATGCCTTCATGGAACAATGCAGTCATTATTGACCTCTGCTATAAATCTGGATTTTTTTTTTCTTCATACTGTTTGATGCTGCTATAGACAACCAGACCTGGCGCCCAAACAATCTGGCTGGATTTAAACAAAGGTCCCTGTGTTACACTACTGCAGTGTTGTCCACCATCTCATCCACAGTCCCCCAACTGGAGCGGTCTCCCACTCAGTGCGTATGTGTGTGTGTGTGTGTGTGTGTGTGTGTGTGTGTGTGTGTGTGTGTGTGTGTGTGTGTGTGTGTGTGTGTGTGTGTGTGTGTGTGTGTGTGTGTGTGTGTGTGTGTGTGTGTGAGTGTGTTTGTGTGTGTGTGTGTGTGTGTGGTTGTGTGTGCGTGTGTGCGTGTGTATGTGTGCATGGGTGCTTGTGCGTGTGTAATTTTGTGTGTGTGTGTATGTGTGTGAGTGTGTGTGTACTATGAATGATTTCAACTTCTGTATCCATCAACATAGCTTGTGTTTGTATTTTTTTCTGTGCGTGCCAGAGGATGATTTGTGGACTGCACTAGTGCATAGTGTGAATACAGTTACTGCATTATCCACTATCTCAGACTGAGGAATGGCTTTATCCTCCCTTAACGCAGCATGTCATATTCTGCAATAGCTCAGCTACTGACTACTTCAAGGTTAATTCTAGTGTGTATGGTCCCTGATATCTGTGTAATGGATGATGATAGGGCTATAGTGATTGATAAAGAGGGAGACACGTGAAGGGGCTTAATACAGTCATTGCAATATTGGAAACCATGTTTCCTTCTGTCACATTTATCTCATAGTTTCCATGTTCAACACACAGCCTGCAAATGGAAATCTTTGAAGAATCTGTCTGATAGAAGACATGTTCAATGATTCCTCAAATTCCTTCAACTCAAACTGTCTGCTTTTCTCCCATTTGAGTAGCGGGATCAAGTAACGTTTCTCAGAATCCAATGCCGTAAAACTCCCAGCCAAAGCCTTGAGTCTAGTCCCTTGCCAATTCAAATACCTGCATGTGCATGCAGTATAAATATCTTGGTGGCCAAGTGTTTCCGCGCACACGTGCGTGATCACACGCACAGAACGCTTGTTGGGTGATGGCTGTCTCTCGGTGTCTGTGGTTGAGGGGGGAATGTGACACAGGCCTTCCAGAATTCGCAGGCCTGCTCTCCAGACACAAGGGGAGATATTCATCGTTCTGCCGTGGTTTTCTCGCCCTTTGGGGTCCTTTGGAAACCAAACAAGCCTTCAATCACGGCTCCTCCTGCGCCTGCAGAGTCCGCTGCCACCGGTGCAGTGAGAAAGAGGTCATGGATACTGTATGTTGGGACACAGCAGGGTAAAGGGCAGACATTTATGTTACGAATTCTGAAGCCTGAAGCAATCAGGTTTCACTCCTGATTTATATCAGGCCTGCAAATAATAAAATCTTTATCCTCATGTGCTCCTAATGAAGTATCTGACGGAGGATTTATTACGTAGTTTAAACATAAACTGACACATAAATTAACCTTCCCCATGCTTTACGCAGTGCGCTCACCAGCTCAGGGGATACTGAATTTATTGCTTGGAATAATCGGTCAAATATCCAGGGGATCCGCGGTAGACTCATTCCCCACAACCTCCATTTGACCAACGGAAGTTTGTCTGCAGGGAAGTGGTGCTCCGACCTGATTGGGTCCAGATGTGGCCTCAGAGAGAAACCAGGTGGATTTTGGGAAGCCACCACTGTAAACCTTTACGTTCTGCACTGTAGGACTTCCAGACATCAGCCGGGACCAGACATCAAAGCCGGGGTCTGTATGGGGGAAGCCCCCTCTGGGAAAATAAACGTTCACACACCCTACCACACCTTATTCATGTGCGTCAACAGTGTGCCACTTCTACCTGCTTCAGGATGTCTCTGCAGGACAGCTTGAGTTTATACAGATTGCACTACGGGCACTGGCACTGTAGTTAAGGATCGCTTGAGTTACACAAGGAGTCCAGATGAGCAAACAAACGGACGACGGCCCAGCCAATGAAACACGTTGTATTGATTGCAGATCCAAAGATGGATGGATCAATCATTTGATGGGAGACTGTTCATTTTCAATCAGTTTAAATTAGTTTATAATATGCTTTTTATAATTTTTCAAGTGACAATATATGTATGATTATTCTACAATTGATTTAATATCTCATTAATATTCCGGTTGGCTGTTTTATTTTTATATTTGATTCAGTTAATCTATATTCCGCCAAAAACAGTGCATCATACTCATGAGTGTACCACATAAACTTAATCGAATGTCAGATATCGTGGCGATCGCAGCCGTTGTTGCCGTGTTCAGGGTACCGCAAAGGATTCTGGGAGGGTCGGTGGAAGTGCCGCCGAGGTAGTCGTTGTTGTGGGACATTTCTTTTTGGGGGAGACATATAAACAGCAGTACACCTGTGACAACACAGTACAGTACAGTACAGTATCATCGCTACAGATGCATGTGTAAACAATATCTTTGACATCTGTTAGATTCATGTCTATCGTTTTCAGTGCACATGGCTGCCTTGATATTTGGTTGTTTGTCATCGGGCTGACACCAGGGTAAGGCCTGCACCTGACACATGTCTACACCATACATAGACGGTGTGTCTGACTGGGAAAATCTAGCAGGGTTAGTGTTAGATGCTATGAATCAAAGCGATTTACAGAAAGTCCATTTGTCACTATTAGATACATAAAAAAAACAAAGAGCCAGTCACAGAATTGTTTTTAGTTGTATGTCCATCCTCTGGTCCTCTGGTGAAACCTTTCCTGTTGAGTCCTCCACGTCCCAGGAAAGTAGTTCAATGTCATCCTAATTAACGGACTGGACTGTTATGACACATCCACGGCCCAGTTTGGTCTATTTATAACGCTTCTGCCTAAACAGTCTTAATTGTGATGTCACAAGGGGATAGATTTTGATGTGCTTGAGGTGCTTAGACAAACGATATCAACCGGACACAGGGGAACTTTTCTTTAACGAGGTTTATTAATAGCACGACACTAAGGTCTCCAAATGACATCACTCTTCAGACCACCTGCTCTCCCCTGTTTGTCTCAGATCCACACTCCACATTGCCCGACGACCTCATAATACCATTATAACGTCCAAGGTAAAACAGACCCCCCCTATCTGGTCTCAGGTTGCAACCCAAGCCACACGTTCTGCTGCGCAGGTTTTAAAAATACATGCTCTTTCATTCCCTGAAGGATAGCAAAAATCTATTCCTCCTCATGCTTCTGTATTTTGTTACTGGCTGCTTCGCCAACTCGGTAATGTCCTAGTCCACCCATTTAGCACACGGCTCTGCCGACTACGCAAACACACAGGTCAAATACTTGACCTTATCGCTTAGGCCTTCGCATATGTCGTGTCTGCTTCTGATCTGTCCTGCGGGATCTAGGGGGTCGCCTGCTGGCTGCTCTGTCCGGCGGTCGGACCACTCCTACACAGTTTTCTTGGTGCTGGTCTCCCAAGGCCGTCTCTGATCTGTGTGGAGGTACTTCACCCTGCTTAGCGTTTCAAGACCCTCTGTCAAGTATCACAGGTATCTAAGGCGCGATCAAAATTCAGCTCAAAGGGAGCATTTGTCCCCTCTGTTCGTTTTTCTAAGAGAGCCCGTCAATCAATATGTATTATCGCTTCGTTATTGCTCTGCCTCTCTCTCTCTCTCTCTCTCTCTCTCTCTCTCTCTCTCTCTCTCTCTCTCTCTCTCTCTACTCTCTCTCTTCTCTCTCTCTATCTCTCTCTCTCTCTCTCTCTCTCTCTCTCTCTCTCTCTCTCTCTCTCTAAATATATATAATCTCTATCATTATCTATATGACTCTGCTTGTCTGTGTGTGTGTGTGTGTGTGTGTGTGTGTGTGTGTGTGTGTGTGTGTGTGTGTGTGTGTGTGTGTGTGTGTGTGTGTGTGCGTCTGTGTGTGTGTGTATTTGTCTGTCTCTCCCTTCCACTTTAATTCTCAAACACACCCTCTCTATGTGTATGTGTGTATGTGTGTGTGTGTGTGTGTGTGTGTGTGTGTGTGTGTGTGTGTGTGTGTGTGTGTGTGTGTGTGTGTGTGTGTGTGTGTGTGTGTGTGTGTGTGTGTGTGTGTGTGTGTGTGTGTGTGTGTGTGTGTGTGTGTGTGTGTGTGTGTGTGTGTGTGTGTGTGTGTGTGTGTGTGTGTGTGTGTGTGTGCGTGTGTGTGTGTGTGTCTTTGCAATAACCCCACATGTGTTTTTACAATACAGACTTGTCTGTGAATAAATCAAACTTTAATTATAAACACAAAGCAACACATCGACCAGAGCTGCCTTTCCCTTGTGCGAGGTTGAAGGCAGAACTCCCGCTGCATCAAAAGCTTGAGATCATAAAGAAGGAAGCTCTTTTCCATGCTCATGCCAGACACACAATGGCGCAATAAAGCATAAAGCATAGCAAATAGCAAAACAACAGTTTCTGTGGAAACCAGCGATTGTGTGACGGTCTTGTAATTGGGATGAAATCAGTGGCATTCAGCGATGGAAAACCCATATCCCAGGAGCTGACTGCATCGGTGAAAGTGTGTGTGTGTGCATGTGTGCGTTTGTATGCATGTCTGTGCACATGCCTTGTGCATGCACGTTTTTTAGTGCACGCTAGTGTGGGTGAGCATGTGTGTGCATGTGCGTGATTATATTTGGCAGTTATACACTTTGTTTTATGAGGACAGACGCTATGAACTCCTAAACCGGACACAGGGGTCCTAGGAGAGGAGAGCGAGTGGAATCTATGAGGTGGTAAGAGCTGAGCTCAGACAATGGCCCGTTGTCATTCTTTTTTAGAGGGTTGTATTGTCTTCATTTGTATATTGTCCTTTTTGTTCCAAAAAACATAAGAATAGCGTTGGCGACCATGAAAACTGCGAGCTACAAAAAGACCCATAACAAACCAATGGCATGTGCCTGGGTGCAAACACACACACACACACACACACACACACACACACACAACACACACACACACACACACACACACACACACACACACACCACACACACACACACACACACACACACACACACACACACACACACACACACACACACACACACACACACACACACACACACACACACACACACACACACACACACACTCACACAGGCACTCACACGGTATTGTTAGACTCTTTGGCTAAAGGCGTCCACTAAATATAAATAACATGATGCATAGTGTGTCTTTGTGGTGATGAGCTGCCGGAACGCTGGCCACATGGGGGCCAGACGGGTCGCAGCAACTCTGAACCGTAAGCAGGCTGTAGTTGCTGGACACATCCTCCAAGAGACTGTCAAAACAGACCGAGAGACACATGTTGATAGACGAGTGTGTGTGTGTGTGTGTATATGTGTGGGTGTGGACTGTGCGTGTGTGTGCACACACACTGACAACTCATCAAGGATAGAGTAATGTAAAAACCTAGACATAGAAGTATATGATAGAATCAAACAGTGTCTGTGTGGAGGGGGACGTGCGACATCTGGCCTGCAGGGAGAGGTAGGGGACGGTTCGGCACACACCGGATCGGCTGGGGGGTGTTGGCCCTGGTTGCGAGCAGGTCCAATCAGGGAATGGGGATTTATGTGCCTGCTTTGTGTTTCAGTAGCAGAGAGACGTTACCTGAGAGAGAGAGAGAGAGAGAGAGAGAGAGAGAGAGAGAGAGAGAGAGAGAGAGAGAGAGAGAGAGAGAGAGACGAGACGAGAGAGAGAGAGAGAGAGAGAGAGAGAGAGAGAGAGAGAGAGAGAGAGAGAGAGAGAGAGAGAGAGAGAGAGAGAGCGTTCAACCTCGACAGAACCAGGAAGAGCATGGATATCGACGGTTATAATATAGTTTTGGAGCCTGTCTTAAGTTTGGGTTATTGAATAAAAGAACTCCCAACAAAGGGACAAAGGAAACTGATCTCTCCGCGCTCATTACCTGCTACAGTCTGTCACAGTGATGAGGGGAGGAGGAAGAGATTGGGGGAGAGAACTCATGGTGCCACAGGGTCTAACTCCCTAGTACCTGTCCCTCACACAAACACACACAGAGACACACATACACACGGACCTGCGCACACACACACACACATAGACACACATACACACGCACACACAAAGACACACATACACACACACACGCGCACACAAACACACACACAACATACAACACGGACCTGCGCACACACACACACACACATAGACACACACATACACACGCACCACACACACACACACACACATACACACAGACACACGCACACACACACACACATAGACACACATACACACGCACACACAAAGACACACATACACACACACACACACACAACACACACACACACACACACACACACACACACACACACACACACACACACACACACACACACACACACACACACACACACACACACACACACACACACACAAACACACACACAAATACACACACATAGACACACACACACACGCAAACAAACACACACACACACATACACACACACATAGACACACACACACACACACAAACACACACAGACACAGCGTTGGGGAGTGTATTGCCTTATTGATGATTCAGCACCTTTATACCCTGCCAATCTGTCTCCGTGCCATCCATCTTCCGACTCACACATCCGATCCACCCACCTTTTTGTTTGTACTCCCCTTGTAGTTTCACACGTTGACCACAGCGCCCTCCGCAGGATGCATCCGACCTGCCAGCTGAATGGAGTTCAGAGGAACTGACTGACCGTTTTGTTCTCCTCCGCCCTCCACCCTGCAGCCCGGTAAACAGCAGCCGGCTGAAGGCTGTGTACCTTGCCCCCCCCCCCCCCCCCCCCCAGGCTCCAGGTGGTGCATATGTGCTTGCTGGTTGGGGCCCCTGGCAGAGAGGAGAGGGAGGCAGAGAGTGAGCCACAGGTCTGCTCCAGCTGAAACAGACTGGGAGAGGTTTAGAAATGTCCAGAAGGTTTTGAATGGAAATGCAGGCCCTTGTGGTAAAGTCCTGTATTTCCTTGGCTCGTTTCCACTTCCTGTCTGCCTGAAAGCGGCCCGACATGGCTTCTGTAGGTCTTTGTGTGTGTGTGTGTGTGTGTGTGTGTGTGTGTGTGTGTGTGTGTGTGTGTGTGTGTGTGTGTGTGTGTGTGTGTGTGTGTGTGTGTGTGTGTGTGTGTGTGTGTGTGTGTGTGTGTGTGTGTGTGTGTGTGTGTGTGTGTGTGTGCGTGTGTGTCTGTGTGTCTGTGTGTCTGTGTGTGTGTGGGTTCAAAGTTGTGTTCATCTATGCAACCCACCCATCACGACAGCTCTACACAGACACACAGTTGTAAACACATTTAGATTTGGTATTTTGAAAATAGGAAAGTTTCCCTAATATATGAGAATCTATTGAACATATGAACTAGAGATAGTTTTTAATGCTAGTCATTTTAAAATATGAAGTCATTAAAAAATATTAAAAGAAAAAAAAAGAACTGCTGTCATGGTTGTCTTTTTTTCTTTTTTATTATTTGTATTTTATTTGTCTTCAATATAGCTTAGACAAAGCAAAAGTAAAAACAAACACACAGGCAGTCACATACATACAAACAAGCACACACATACAAACACACAAACAGGCGCTTGTGCATTAAGGAACTGAATGCTGCTGATGATACATATCCTGAAACAGGAAGGAGCAACGTTACCATGACAACAATGCTGGCAGTCGGGTTTATTAAGTGCACTGTGGGGTGATAGGAAATGAGTGGTAGGAGGTGGACCTCTGCAAGTGATATATCATATACTGTATATATATACATATATATTATATCATAATACAATATATATTATATTATATTCATATATGTTATATATGTGTTGTCGCTCAGCAGAGCACCCTTCACGTTTATGTTAAAAATAAATAACATTGAAAATTGAAACAGATGTCACAGCAGCCAAATGGGACAGAAGGACAGCACAGTGCAGATAAAGACCACCAAACATGATAGACAACAAAGACATCTTATTACACCAGACCATCAGCATGCTACATTCTCACTGGTTATGCTGCGTGACTCCCAACAGACACTGGCTCTAGACCACATGTCCCTGGATCTTACCGCAGGAAAACAACCGAGCAAAGATCACCATGGTGGGATTATATATTTTATTATTCTATCCTCATGTATCCTCATGTATCCTCAGAAATCCTCAAGTCTCCCTTGCTATAGCAGTTCAATCTAAAATCTCCCACTCAGTCATTACCAAGCACGGACAGTTTCGGAAATTACAGCAAGGATGGACTTTGATTGAATGTGGAAAGTCAATTTATGTTTTTAAATTTTCTATTCTATCGACATAGATCGTTATCTACGCGCTTTTGCAGATGTGTGTGGTTGGACACCGATACAGCAATGTTGCAAATGCAGGTTTGTGCGCGAACAGAGACCCTGATGAAATAGATTGTATTTCTGCCTGGCTGAATGCTTGTTTTTTGCAATGGTTCCCCTATGCTGCTTTGTTGTATGCAACTGACAGCTTTGACTCACTGTGTGTTTTGGTTGGAGGTGAATCTGCATTTTAAAAATGGAAATTAAACATTTTGGCGGATGAACAATATGATCTGCTTGCCTCATGTTTGCTGAACACTGTAAGTATTGAATGCATTCTATGACTCATTTCTTATTTTGTCATTGCACTATTAGGCCGAGGGCCTGTGGACATCAGTGTTATCCACAAATTCGTACTCTGGAAAGTGTGAAAAGTACTACAATTATGACAAAGCAAAGACATATATTAATGTATTTAGGTTTCAGTTTCTGTGTAATCAATATACAGTATAATATGAAGTCGAATTGGATCCAGGTTTAATAATATTCTTAATGATATAAAAACAAACGGCAAACAACACAGCGCTTGTTGAGAAAAGCGTTTACGCGTGAGGATAGATCCTTTAAACCAGACAGGCTATTTCTATCAGGAAGTGGAAAGCAGAACAGGAGAAAGTTTTGAATCATCATAGTTCATTTGGTTAAAGTTCCTTGTGTGTTTAAGGCGAATTCATCCCTCCAGATTAACTCCATTCAGTCAGGCTGACAAACAAACAGAAGATAACCTTGAGTATCCAACTCATCGTGCGACTCGTAGCGGATCCTCCGATATCAATTTTGTCATCAAGAAAAACAGCAACAGGTTGGTTGAACCTCTGAAGACTTGAAGAAAAGCTGAAACTGTTTATTTAGTTTTTTTTATATATATGACTTTGAAAATGCAGAAAAGTAGGACTAAACCGATTCAAATAATTTGGTTGATTCAGTGGGTTTCTCCTTTTGTGTGTGTTTGTGTGTGTGTGTGTGTGTGTGTGTGTGTGTGTGTGTGTGTGTGTGTGTGTGTGTGTGTGTGTGTGTGCGTGCGTGCGTGCGTGCGTGCGTGTGTGCGTGCGTGCGTGCGTGCGTGCGTGCGTGCGTGCGTGCGTGCGTGCGTGCGTGCGTGCGTGCGTGCGTGCGTGCGTGCGTGTGTGTGTGTGTGTGTGTGTGTGTTTGGGTCTGCTTTTTGTTTCATTTCTGCTGTACTTTGATAGCCAACCATATAAATGGAAATCCTCTTCAACCGCACCAACGGGAGCTGTTCTCGTGACAACATCCTGAAGGCGGTGGTCTTCCCCGTCCTCTACTCTGTCCTCTTCCTGCTGGGGGGGGCGTTGAACGCCCTGGCCGCCTGGGTCTTCTTCCGCATCCCCTCCCGCTCGCACTTCATCATCTACCTGAAGAACATCGTGGTGGCCGACGTGGTCATGACCTTCACCTTCCCCTTCAAGGTTGGTCCGACTCCGTAGCAACACAAACACAATTCTCCGCCTTCACAAAAGGAGCTATCCTATAAATCCTACCATTTCTTTGGCCTGATTTTTCCCGAATCTTCTCCCAGATCCTGTCGGACTCCGACGTGGCCTCGGTGGGCCTGCGTGTGTTCGTGTGCCGCGTGTCCTCCGTCCTCTTCTACCTCACCATGTACGTCAGCATCCTCTTCTTCGGCCTCATCAGCATCGACCGCTGCCGGAAGACCCTGTGGCCCTTTAGGGGCACCAACGCCGCCCGGCTGACCCGGCGCAAGCTGCTCTCAGGGGCCATCTGGGGCTCCCTGCTGGCCCTGTGCATCCCCAACGTGGTACTCACCAGCCGGACCCCCGCTTCGCCGCGCTTCAAGTGCAGCGACCTGAAGACGGAGGCGGGACTGCGCTGGCACGAGGTGGTCAACCACGTGTGTCAGGTGATCTTCTGGGTCAACCTGGTGGCCGTGGTGGCGTGCTATGCCCTCATCACAAAGGAGCTGTACGTCTCCTATTCCCGCGCCAGGAACCGCAGCGCGGGCAGAGCTGTAGCCACGGCACCGGGCGGAGGCAAACCCAGGAAGAGGAGCGTGAGCGGGAACGTGTTCCTGGTTCTGGCCGTGTTCTTTGTGTGCTTCGTGCCGTTCCATTTCGCCCGCGTGCCGTACACCATGAGTCAGACCCGGAGCCTCCTGTTCGACTGCCGGCTCAAGCTGTTCTTCTTCCAGCTGAAGGAGATCACACTGTGGCTGACCTCCCTCAACTCCCTGCTGGACCCCCTCATCTACTTCTTCCTCTGCCAGTCCTTCAGGACCACCCTTTTCCGGACCCTCAGGGTGGCCCCGGGCACATGCAGCTGGCCAGGGTGGGCATCGGGGGAGAACACGGCCAGCAGCCCCCCGGAGGAGTGAGCTGCTTCTGGGGTGTAGAACCGGGAGACTCACACGAAGGCTACCAGGTCCAGGTCCCAAGTTTTGAAGGATGATATTTTACAGGATATACTGTATGTTATTGGACTGTCGGATCAGCTGTAGACATCCCCTTTAAGACAACATGGTAGTGTAAATACAAATATATATATATATATATATATATATATATATATATATATATATATATATAATATAGTATATATATATATATATATATATATATATATATAGAGATAGATATAGAGATAGAGATAGAGATAGAGATAGATATATATAGATATACAGCCGGACTTACAATAACGAAAACAGTCAGTGGGTTTTGAATACCTAAATACATTTGACCTGATCAGTGAGAACCCCTTGCAAAATGCATACATTAATGAACAATGTACATTATTATGGGTTTATATTAAAGTAAACTGTGTAATACACATTCTTCTCATCATATTTGTTTACCTTATCGACACATATACAGATAGCTAATTCCTGGGGATAGATGCTGCTAGTTATAGATAAATAATGAGCTTGGAAGCCAGAGAGAGTAGTGCTTTTTAGTGTAGTGTAGTGCCCCAGACATATATGGTACAGCCTGGTAGTAGGTGAATCGGATAATCTACAATTAAAGATATTCTGTATCTTATGGATCATCAGAGGGTATTTATTCTCAAAGTTTTAGCCAATATTTGGAAATTTAAATGGAATTTAATTGAATAGCCGATTTCAGTGGAATCATATGGCAAATCAACTTTCATGGCTTTCTTTTAAATATGTGGCTTGCAATGTGCCGTAGGATGGTCTTCAGTACAAGTGGGATGGAAGAAGGAGACGTGATCTCTCTTCTGTGGCTCTGTGTCCAATGTCTGCCATCTCCCTGCAGGCATCACTGAGTAAGATGCCTTCCGCCCGCCTGCTCATTGATGACATGTATGTAAGTGTCTGCTCAATGTCTAAAAGGTTCAATAGTTAGCCAAGAGATCCTGCAAAGCTTCAGTAACATCACAGGAAACGTTCTATCCATCGTCGTAAAGAACCTCAGGATTCATCAGTGATGTCATTGCTACCGTCACACATTAGCCTATCCCCAAGATGTCCTCAACCCCTTTCAACTTCTTTGCACTTGCTATAATACTCATGCATTTCCCTATATTGCAAACATTAGGATCTTCTCCTTATGAATAAACCAATGAATTGATCATGGAAATGGATTGAAGCACAGAGCTGGAGCACATAAATACCAACTCGGTGATTTCACCCATTTTTCATTGATTTGCATCTTTAAGGTGTAACGGTCTGACCACTTTGAAGGTCCATTAGATCTGAAGAATTCGTCTCGGTGCGAGGCTGAGGAGGACAGTGTCTTGGTGAGTTTCCTGTACCTCTACGGATGTCATGGTGATGTCAGCTGAATACAGCATTCCTGTGTTTGAACAAACGGATGAATGGCTGTGCATTGAATCTATGTCTTCATTGAACATTGTTGCGTGTAATGTATATGAATATAAACATTTGTTTTTCTCTAATTGCTTGTTTTGTCCTTGTTTTACTGACCAATACACTTTTTCAGTTTGGTTATTTGCAGTTGATGTTTATACAACCTATTCTTAACCATGGCAAGACTTGTCTGTGTATGTGTTAAAAGAGGCCAATGGTTGTGGCGTGGAATGCTAGATTTAAAGCCTAAAAAGAAACAGGTTTAAAATCCAGGAAATAAACAAATGAGCCGGTGATGTGTGCCGCAGCACTCAGTGAAGACAAACTTCTAACTTACGAACAATGCAAATCCTGTTAAGCTCCCCAAACGGAGCACATTCAAAGCATTTAATTAACATAATTTTCATTTCCATAACATAATCCTGAAAGTCAACACAACATATCGGACAACACCAAGCCGGCTTCATTTGCGTGAAATTTCAATTTCAGTTTTGTTTCCTGTTGTTCTTTCCCTTTTCTAACAGCACTGGACTGGAGGGCCCACACACCTACCGTGAGTCACGCACGGTCGTCTCCTGGTTGTATCTCTGTACCTTCCCCATGGCTCTGTTACTCAACGGTGTGGCTACCAGGATCTGTGTCCATCCCTGCGCCAACTCGTCCTTCAGGGTGTATCTGAAACATCTGGCGGCCACTGTCCTCATCAGCCCTCACTGCCCCATCAGCCCTTACTGTCCCAATCCGGGCCGCCAGCATCCCCCCCGGGAGCAGCTGTGAACCTAGAAGCACTTGTCTCTACTCCAATGTTGTCTTCTACTGCTGTTTGTGCAAAAGTATTTGTTTTAATGGGGCTCATCAGCCTAGATCGTTTTTTTCAAAATCGCCAGGCCAGTGTTAATGTAAGGGCAGTTAAAACAGGCCGGTCAGCTTTGACCGGGAGCACCAAAGTAAGGGGGTTGAAACGAACACGACACAAAGGTTAAGTTGCTTGGGCAGAGCTTAAGGGCTGATTATGGTCCCACGTTCACTCAGAACCAAAACAGTTTCACTACCGTGTCGAAGCGTCTGCGTGGTCCTTGCATTTGCGTGATGTGGGACCATAATCAGCCCTTTAGCGTTTGAGAACAACTCTGTACCACAGCTCATCAGCTCATCACACACATAACCACATCCTATCAAACAGTGTTCTACCGAGGCCTGTAAGCTTTCCCATCATTCTTTTCTAATTGTGTTTATTTATATCAATGAGTGTTTTTGTGTATTACTGTAAATGGGAAAGTGCGAGTTTCTCCAAACCCAGTGTTACAATGCATATCTGCTTATGCTCTACCCACATTTTATTCAAACGGCTGCATGTGTTTGTGCCATGCTATTCGTATGCACTTCCATCCCCACCAGTCTCTTCAACCACCTGAGTCCAGGTGACACGACAGGAGACCTAGCATGTCCATGAAAGGTCCGGCCGGCCTCACATTCCACCAGCGAGTCGTCTTGTTCTTAGTGGTTACTTTCTGGTGCGTCAGTGTCGGAGGGAAGAAGAAAACCAAACTAAGAGCCTCTCTCGCCGTCCTCATGTTCTGTGTATGTTTTACGCCTTTGCCCAGAATGCGTATTACGTTCTCGCACTCTCGTAAGACACACAGTACGTCCCTCAGTGAGTACGCACTCTCGTCTGTGTGTAGGATACAGTGGTTGAAGATGGCACACAACATCAATGTCTGGCTTTCAAGCAACAACGTGTGTCTGGATCCCTTTTTCTGTGCGAGGAGTTTAAAGCAAAAGTGGTAGTGATGATGAAGAGGGAAAGTACTTCCCAAATCTCAGGTGGAAATAGAAGAAATTGCCTCGTAGATGCATTGAATTTTTTTTCAGTCAAATATAGGGAAACGGGTAAATATTGTATTGGATGCATAAAAGTAGGCATTATCATGAACATTGAGCATGATTATGCTCAAGATACTGTATATGCTCAACAATATCGTGAGCGTTTGATTGTTTCCCTCAAATGTGGGTTTGTGGTGCCCTCTACAGACAGCTTTTAGGAACAAGCTTTATAAAAGATAGTGAAATAATTACCAATTGAGTTTCAATTGTAAACAACCTTATCCTATTGTTTCCTACATCTACCTCTATGCACAATATGTATGCGAAGCTGGATGTCTGAACAGTGCTGCCGTTATAATGTGTGTTATTGTGCATCATGTGTGTACAGGTAATGTTATAATTACCTGTACCTGAAGTTGTTATAATCCAACTTCTACTTTTTGTAAATTACATGAAAAAAAAAAGTGATGCATCTGTACAGAGACTGCTTTTTTTACCGCCAACAAAAGAAAACACTTCATTGTTTTAACGGAGCGAGGCACGAGTTTCCCTATCTTTGCATTTTCCCGGATGTCCTGTGTGCCCGGTCACAGATGAAATGCCACTTTGTTTATTAGGAAAAAAAGGTGTTACCAAACTGCGTCCTTCTAAATAATACATGCAGTACCCCATTCTCAATACATTTCATGTATCATGCCATTCCGAAAGCTGAGCTAATCACGGTGAGTGTGATGACAACATTACAATTCCTACGATCCATGCATTTATATCTTTAGTTCACAAAGCAATATTTTACATTATAAATGCTCCACAAAATTGCATGAATTTGACAGTACTTACTTTTTGCGATTGATTCAATAATTCACCGAAGCTTTAACAACCTTGTGGTTTCTTCATGCCTGCTACAACGTGTGCTGTGTCGTTTGCCTTTTCTTAAAATGCTCCTGACGTGTTTGACCCAAGCTCCATTCAATTAGTATTCAATTGGTAGTCAACAAAAACATTTTTTGTTACATGACATGTTTGTGTATGTGATCCACTGATCTTCTCTAGGTGCAACGATGACGTTGAATGTAACATCTGCTACCATAACGGACTGTCCCAGTGGGCCTGGAATGTTTTTGCCCGCTTTATATAGTGTCATTTTTCCTTTCGCTGTTGCGCTCAACAGCATGGCGGTATGGATCTCACTGCACGTCCGCTCCACCTCCACCTTCATGGTGTACCTGGGGAACCTGGTGTTTTCTGACATGGTTATGACTCTGCTGATCCCCTTCGAGGTCTTTCAGGATCTCAACACTGTGTCGGCTGTGTTCCATATGTTCTCCTGTCGTTTCCTAAAGCCCATGAAATACATATGCATGTACGTGAGTATCTCTGTGTTGGGCCTCATCAGTGTAGACCGCTTCTTCAAGATCGTCCAGCCCCGCGGTCAGATGTTGTGCCAGAACCTCCTGTTTGGGAGATCGGTCTCCGCCATCGTCTGGGTGTGCATGATCGCCACCACGGGGTTACCCAACATGGTTTTAACCGACCGTTACCCCAACACATCATCCGCCACGGGCAGCTGCATGGCCTATAAAGGGGAACCGGGTATCAGGGTCCATGAAGTGGTCACTATCTTTCTCAACCTGTTTTTCTGGCTGGTCTGTGTGCTAGTCGTTGTGTGCTACATGTGCATCGCCCAGACGGTCATCCAGTCCTTCCGCAAGTCGGGAAGCAGCAACAGCCAGGCCAAGCAGACGACCAAGCTGCGCGTCTTCCTGGTCCTCTTGGTGTTCCTGGTGAGCTTCGGGCCGTACCACGTGGTCCGTGTCCCGTACACCTTCCAGCAGACCAACATGAACGGCTCCTGCAGTGACCCTTTAAGCCGCTACGCCAAGGAGCTGGGTCTGTTGTTCGCCACCGCCAACGTCTGCCTGGATCCCATCTTGTACTTCTTCCTGTGCAGAGAGTATAACGAGAAGCTCACGGCCATGATTACAGACGCGGGGAAGGCATGGAAGAGACCTGGAGCGTGGGGAAAATCATAAAGGCCAACCTGAGACCTGTGACCTGTTTGTTTTTGCTTCTTCGATGAGCAGAGGGCAGATAACTAGACATGTGTGGTTTGACTTTTGCTTTTTTTTGTTGAACTATCTAGGTCTAACTTCCTTTTTGTTTATGTCTCTTGGAACCTGTTTATTAACTGGTATGCATGTGTAGCTGTATTCTTTGTTAGTAGCGGCCACAACGGTTCTGAAGTGGTCGCTGGCTTCCTGTTCTTCTGCAACATAAAAAAATAACATAAACCAATTCTCACGGAACTGCCTTGCTGTGTCATTTTCATGGTGAAGATCAGTAGAATAGTGTTGCCAGTCACTGGTTACTTGGTCACTTGATTGAAGTTGATGAGTTTGTACATGTACAAACTCTTCGGAAATTATTTTGTCAGGGAGGCGTTGTTAAACAATAAATTAGAAGATGTAAACTTAAGGATATTTGACTAAAATATAAGCTAAACATGTAGGATAGCACTAAGGTATACAAGCAGTAATGTGTAATGAAAAGCGATGTGTATAGAAGATAGTTAAATCATGGTAACTACATCAATCTTCATCATCATCGTCATCATCATCATCACCATCATCACCATCATTTTCATCATTGCCATCATCCTTATCATCATGACCATCAAAACCACCAAAATTCTTAAGCTGAAGATTTTGAGTGGCTCAAGACAGGCCATGAATAAATGAACCAAATAAATAATAGAATAATCCTTGAGGAAATGCCAGCCTGTGGTACTGCTCCCACCACACAGGAAATGATGTGATGTGGTTCTCAGAAACACATACTATTTTTGTAATGATAGCACAAAAGGGAATAAAAAGCTGCTGAAAGCCAACCCCCGTCAGAGACCAGCTACAAGCGACCATGCACGCTCTCCCATTGACAGGGATCCACACAAACACATATTATATAAAAAATACAATAGAATCAAATGTGGGTACAGCCATAAGCAGATATGCATTGTAACACTGTGTTTGGAGAAACAGTCACACTTTCCCAGTGATGGGAATGCACACAAACACTCAATCAATACAAAAGATACTTAAGAAAATAATGATGTGAATGCTTACTGTAAAAGACTGTTCAGATAGGATGTGGTTATGTATAGGACGAGGTGATGTGGCCCAGAGTTCCTCTGAAGATTGGGTAACGATAAGGCTGTGGAGGCGGGTGGGTTGACGTTGGTTATGCTTCACTGGCTGGGGGAGGAGCTGTGGGTGTGCAGGTGCAGCAGGAGGTCTCTGGTAGGTGCAGAAATGCTTCCCCTCAGTGCCCATCCACAGCCTGTAAGACTTTACTCAAACCAGCGGAGGCAGGGGCACTGGCACGGAGCAAAACAAACCACTCGGCTGACAATAGGAACAGGAAGCAAGAAAGGAAGGAGTCTTTCACTCTGGGGCAGAATGGAAAGCTCATTTGGATTGTGACAAGACAGACACACATAAGAACCGGAGACCACCTTTTGTAAGAGCACATCAAATGAGGGGCAAACACACGCGGGCGCATGCGCACACATACACACACACGCGCGCATGCACACATGCATGCGCGCGCCGCACACACACACACACACACACACACACACACACACACACACACACACACACACACACACACACACACACACACACACACACACACACACACACACACAGATACACACTCACACCAACACACACACATGCCCAGGTTACATTGGTGCTTGGGGTTAATACAGATTGTTTCAGCTGTATAGCTGACCGGGTGGTTTTCGCAGTGGATAAAAAATACTTATTCAACTTCTTTCAATTCCTCCTGTGTAGGGCTATATATAATTTCTGGGTTTGAGAGTGCTTCACATGTTCCCACGAACAAGACAATAAGGATACTCTGAGAGGTAAGCATTCAAATTATACGCTGCAGTGTGCAGTATCTAGTGTGCAATGTACGGTTTGTTTTAGTTAGAGACCAATTCATTCAAGTATTACAAATGTATTACATTAAAACAAGTATATACATATATATCCATATTTCTTACACATGTTTTTAAAGAATTTAAACCATTTCTGAGGGAGTTTTCCCTAGTTATACCCTTCCGTAGCACACACTCCAACTCTGATGTTATTCTTGTGTGCTCAACAGTTGGCTAATTAGAACTATTCTTGCATTTATTGAGTACAATATTGGAAAACTTCACTGTTCAATGTGAAGTCTCGTTAAGTATGTTTTGATTAAAATGTTTATTAGTTTGGGGGTATTCCCCGGATGGACCTAAGAATATAACCCACCACACAACAAAATATTTCTAAGAAGAGACCCATTCAGCATTCCCATCCCCATGGGGATTGTTGATGGAATGGGTTTGAAAGGGCTGTTTCATCTCTCTGTTGCCGACTCTGTACATCAATGCAGGTTGTGAGGATGAACACCAGCCTGCCCAACAACTCCGTCCAGTGTCGGCGGGACACCAGCGTGACCTCAGTGGTCTTCCCCTGCCTGTACAGCCTGCTCTTCCTCTCCGCCCTGGTGCTCAACTCCCTGGCCGCCTGGATCTTCTTCAACATTCCCAGCACCTCCACGTTTGTGGTGTATCTCAAAAATGTGGTGAGAAAAAACTTAGAAGCGGATACGGACCCCGGTATGCGACATGGGACTTATTGTGCGCGTACGGTTTAAAACTCGCACGTGCGCTTTAGTAAGTCGCACGCAAGTTTTAAGTTAATCAGACGCGCGCCGCTTTAGTAAATCGCACGCAAGTTTTAAGTTAATCAGACGCGCGCTTTAGAAATTCGTAAGCAAGTTTTAAGTTAATCAGTCTCTCTCGCTTTAGTGGTCCTAAAATACACGCAAGATTTAAATTTATCAGACAAGCGCTTTACTAGGGCTCATGTGGGCTTAACACGCCCCCTTCACTACGCCAATTCATTGATCAGACAGTGCCATGTCCGGAAGCGTAAGTAGCCCGGGAGGTGACATTGAAGTGGTGTTCAAAAAAACGCAAGAGCGTTGGTTTAGGGGGCGATTCCAACCTCGATGTCCATCCAAGACTAATTGTAGGCCTATTCACTTGTTTTATGCAAGATTGCGTGTCTACCAAATGGCATACCAATATAAACAGCGTCTTTTTCTATCTATCATCGTTGACGTGGTTGCTTGATATAGTGACATTGGTCCTATATTCTCCATCTATTATCAATACTGGCCTCCTGATGATTGACGTTTGTGGCCGACTTTACCGATGATGACACATACCCATGTATCCTCCATCTAAAAGCAACCCCATTGCCTGGTTGATTGACAGGTGGTGGCCGACTTCCTGATGACCCTCACCTTCCCCATCAAGGTGCTGAGCGACGCGGGCATCGGCTCGTGGCAGCTGCGCGTGATCTACTGCCGCTACTCGGCCGTGCTCTTCTATACCAGCATGTACATCAGCATCATTCTGCTGGGGCTCATCAGCCTGGACCGCTACCTAAAGATCGTGCGGCCCTTCGGCCAGGGGCCCCTGCAGCATGTCAGGGTTGGACAGGTTCTGAGCGCCAGTGTCTGGGTGGTGATGCTCTCCCTGGCGCTGCCCAACACCGTCCTCAGCGACCGCATGCCCCTGTCCCCCGGGGCCAAGTTCAAGTGCACGACCATGAAGGGAGAGGCGGGGATGGCGTGGCACGAGGGATTTACCTACTTCGTTCAGGTGAGGGGTCCGTCGAGGGTCCGCTGCTTTACTGCCCGCGCTCAGGTTTAATCAGTGCTTTTCTGTCTCGGGGGGTTTGCTTTATTCCATGAGTTGTATGTCTGTATTTGTCCGTTTTTTATGGGTAACATCCACAACCCCATCGTCACTTAATTCAAGCGCCACCTGACTGAATTTATCCCCGGTCTCTGGCACAGAGATTCTGGCCTGGCTTTATAGAAGAGCCCCACTTCCTCCCCCCGACTGTATAAAGGCATGTGGCTAGGTGGTTGGCTGGTAACCAGCAGGTTGCTAGTTTGATTATAGAGGTGTCCCTAAGCAAGACACCTAACCCTGACTGCTCACGAGCTTGCCTTCCATCGTTGAAACCGTCGTAAGTTTTTGAATATGTGCATGAAAGGGTGAATGTTAGGCAATATTGTAAGGTGCTTTGTGTGGCCACCGGTTAGAAAAGATCTATATAAATGCATTCCATTCGTAAGGAACACAAACTAAAATGTAACTAATTAAAAACAGGTTTAACAGGTTTAAGAGATACAGTCCTTACCTGTTCAACATGCACAGATGTTTTTGCTGTGTTATTTACACATGGCCCTTTTTCACAGTAGGATTTTTTTTTCAGAACATTCGTTATTGGTGTGTTCACTTTAGGTATGGCAGTGCCCCAGTAGCAACTAGCCATGCAAATGTACACAGACCAGGCTGGTGTGTATACATAGGCCTACATATGTATATATACAGTATGTATATATATATATACATTGGATCTGACCTGAGCATCCACTTCATCCACACCAACGATTCACACCTCATTACGCTCACGACCGTAACGAGTGCCGGTTGTTCCCTGTTTCCAGGTGGTGTTCTGGTGCACGTTCGGGCTGATGGCTGTGTGCTACACCTTCATCAGTAAGAAGGTGTACGAGTCCTACATGGCCTCCAGGAGCAGCTCCAAAGCGGCCAGCCGCAGCACCAAGGCCAAGGTGTTCGTGGTGGTGGGGGTGTTCTTCATCTGCTTCGGCCCCTACCACTTCATCCGCCTGCCGTACACAATGACCCAGACCCAGAGCAAGACCAGCCAGTGCGGGTCCAACTACGCCCAAGCCCTGTACGTCGCCAAGGAGACCACCCTGTGGCTGTCGGCCACCAACGTGTGTCTGGACCCGCTCATCTACATCTTCCTGTGTAACGTGTTCCGGAGGCGACTGACGGCCACGCTCAGCCGCAAGTCCCTCCCACAAGACATCGGGGAGTCGCCCACGGCAACCTCCACCCAGCGGGAGATGTCGATGATCGTCCCGACAAACGTGGTGTCGGGCAGCGAACATAATCTGTGAACGTACCCCGTCTGGTATACGTTACCATGACGGCGGGGAAGGTTGTGGTGGTTTTGCACTTGTATATACCAGTTATTTCTAGCGCTATGTAGGGCAAAAGGTTTGGAAATGTTCCAAGGATATTTTTGTGTAGAAACCAATAAATTATTATTAGTATTAATTTAAAAAAATAATAAGTATATTATTTAGTAAGAAGAGTAAGAAAGACAATATACAGTGTATATATATATAGGCCTATATATAGGCCTACATATATTGTCTTTCTTCTTTCTTTCTTTAGTGCCACACTGTCTCATGTAGCACAAAACTTAAAAAAAACATTGTAAGATACATATTACTCTGTATATATATATATATATAGAGAGAGAAATATATATACAGTATATATATACAGTATATATATATATATATATATATATATATATATATATATATATATATATTATATATATATATATATAATATATATATATATATACTGATATAATCATAATATATATAGGAAATTATATGTATAAAGCATACTGCATAACAGATGTTCGAGCTTATAAATATATAGAATACTGTTTTGAAACACATTGTATTACACGTTGACCGGTAACAATGTATTCCATTCTGACATCACAACATGACAATCCATTAGTAGCATTGTTTTGGAAACTCAGCTACTTACGATTGTTATCTGGCTGAGTTGCATTATTTTCTTCAACATGTATATCTGATAATGCAGACATGCCAATAAGCACGCAAATGAATATATACGATACAGTATATAGTATGAATACTATATACTTATATATATATATAACATATGTTATTTACTATATATATATATATATATATATATATGTATCTTAAAATGTTTTTTGTTTATGTTTTGTGCTACATGAGACAGTGTGACCCTGGTAAGCAGAGTGTTTCTATTTTTGATCCAGAACATCTTATACATTTCCTGGGCTCATACTTACAACTTGTTATCTTGCCTCGACTGCACTCCCCTTACACATTACAGTGGGGGCAGAGTGACTCCAGATAGCAGGAAGGAAGAGTGGAATGGACGATAACCAGGGTTAGTGTGTTCTTGACACGTTATTGGTATGATGTGGGAAACATTGTTATTTCACGGTTTTAGTTGTATCACAATTGTAATAATGAATCAATTAATAAAATGTATGTATCAACTCCCAAGGTTGAACAGCAGAGGGCAGTGGATTTCTGTTGGAAAATGAACATTTTTGGAAACAATAATCCAAGCCAGGTATTTCCTTCAAATCCCCTTTTATCCTTTGGCAGTCGGTTTAATGTTCTCCTTCCAAAAGCCTGCTCTGTTTTGAGGAGCTGAGTGGATGGGCGGATGCTACACAGCCCGAAGAACACGGGAAGACCGTCCCTAAGCAATAGTTCTACATCTTTTTTATGGTTTCCAATTACAGGCAGGATGAAAGACAACACTTTTTTCCAATGCCGCACGAAAACCTTGGGGAAAGCTTTGGGAATCACGTTCTGGTTCTGCATCAATAACATCACCTTGTTACGACGGCGGTGGTTGTGGCGTGGTGTCTGAGCCTGATTTATTTAATCATGAAACATAATCTTGCTTCATGCATACATCCATGGCTCCATGCCACCCCTTGTCACCATGTCGACATAAACTTATATGTGGAATGAGCTACGAGGCGCCCGGCGGCTGGGAAGCTATAGGCCATTTGTCAACGTCAGATTAAATTCTCTGACGTGACCCGAGAAAGTGAATTATGATAGTTTGAAATACACTCAAATGTATGAAATTCTAATGAATCAGCAGTCGCTTGAGCGATAAAGTTAGAGCGGTCGGCACTCGCGGACATTTGGGACAGATGATCATTAACACAAAATATACGGTCAAAGTATGCATACACCTACTTGGCACGAATGGACATAATCCCAACAGCCTAAAACTTAGTCAAATGGCTTTTTACTTTTAAAAACAATAACACGAGTAGCAATCATCTATGAAGGAAAGTGATGGCAGCACACTCACAGCAAGGCCCTCACTCACGAAGAGACTTATAAAAGCCTGCACAGCCAACTGGTCCTGCGGCCCTGCCCGCCGTCAGACAACCAGTCCACCCCAAACCCTGCTAACAACGACCATCTAGCTGCCCCATGTACTAACCCTGATCCAACTTTACCCTGCCCTTTCTATACCCAACCCAGTCTCTCATCAGACTCGTGAACCTTGACCCCCAGTCCCTATACCAATCCTGACCATTCTATTCTTAACCCTGTCTCTAACCCCATAGGCCCCCTTAGCCAACTAAACCAAACCCTGATTCTCAACCAAGGTGCATTCTCCGTGACTATCACCTGGCTATTGCGAAGGGTCTGAGACACAGACAGAGCAGCAAACGATGTATAAACTGATCAGGAACACTTAGGCCTACTCAAATATATCTCTTGACTGTACCGAAACACTACGAAACACCAGATTTGACTGTATTGTGCTGTAATTGCAAGCTACTTTTTCACAGTAGGAAAAACACAGGTGTATCTCATTACATAAAGGATGGGTCCTTTCTATTTTGAGAGACACACAACTAGACACGCAAATGTACATTTACCAGGCTGGTGATCTCTTTCATATTTTATATGATATTTCCTTAGTACATTTATATATATATATATATATATATATATATATATATATATATATTATATATATATAATATATATATATATATATATATATATATATATATATATAGTCTATATGTTCGTTTATTTCATATAGGCATTCGTTTATTCAATTTAACCGTTAGAGTAAGGGTTAATTATTAGTAATATTATTATTTTGTTTCATAGAAAAATCCACTCAGTTCAAATAAACTCTCACATTATAAAAAAACTATTTAAAAATAAAAGTGAATTAACAAACTGTTTGGTCAGCGATTGCGAAATTCACTTCCGTTGACACGTGGTCACGTGGCGGTGACTTGTCACATGACCCAGTTCCATACGCTCCGGTGGCAAGTGGATTCTATCCCACTACAGCGGACGAAGACCCCTTGTCCGCGCACAAAATACAATAATATGGCGGATATTGAGGAACGCCAGAGTTTATTGGGAAACGTAAATGGAGAATCCGAAGCCGAGGAGCCCCGAAAACGAATGTCGGCTATTGGCGACCCCACGCGCCTGCTGCACAGAATAGTTGTCCTTATTTTTATGTGCTTCCTTGGCTTCGGTGAGTTGCTAGTGGTTTATGTTGTTGTTGTTGTTGTTGTTGTTGTTGTTGTAGAAATGTGAAAAGGAGAACCTTGTCCCTTGTCCTACCTATGAAATGTTATTTTGTGTGCTTATTACTACTTTACAGGCAGCTACTTCTGCTATGATAACCCGGCTGCACTCCAGACAGATGTCGTCCAGGTAATGGGTACCCCTGTCTTTTCTCATCCCAATTTCAACCCCAAACTATGGTATCCACGCCTCGCTTCCCCACACGTAGTCCACGTTCTAAGAAGAAACATAGCCAGTATTATATGAGATGAATTTAACTTGTTTTCCTGCCCTAGGACATGAACTTGAACACGTCCCAGTTCATGCAGCTTTATGCGTGGTACTCCTGGCCCAACGTAATCCTCTGCTTTCTCGGAGGATTTCTCCTTGATAGAGTTTTTGGCATCAGGTTTGTGTTTCTATTTTGTGCGTGTGACAGGGGAAAATAGTAATTGCGTTCAGATATTAACTGGAGTTATGGTTCTCATAATCATGTCCCGTCACCGTGCACTGGCGGTTGTTGACATTGTGTTTTACGGTTTTCTTTAGGCTCGGAACCATAATTTTCTCCCTTTTCGTCTGCGTTGGACAGGTAAGTTTACTAAGGAGTTTGGTTCTTAAGGCTTTTAGTGTGTGTCTTTACTTATTCTATTATATAAACAGTAGGGTAAATAATGTCATTACATTGTTAACCCAAATGGACAAAGTTTGAATGTCCTGTACGACCTGGTACTTAATGTACGCACTTAATGTATGTTCAACTTCCTTACACTTAAAAATAGTACTTACTATTGCCATCTTTGTTGTATACAGGGAATGGGTTAACCTAACAATTGTAAGTGCTTGGCACTTGGTTCTATGAACATCATAACTGTACCTGTAAATGTTAATATTTTATCATGCTCTTTATTCTTTCACCTCTTCAAAGGTGATCTTTGCTGCTGGGGCTCTGTTGAATCGCTTCTGGCTGATGGAGGTTGGACGGTTTGTTTTTGGGTAAGATATCTAAATTAGCACATTGATATCACGATATAACATGCGTCTTTTTGAGCTGACATGATATTTCTGTTAAGAATGAGATGTTTGTTCTCAATGTTGGATCGAAGTTTGACCAGAATGGGCTTCTGTTCAACACATATTGTCTTTGCTTCTGGTAGAATTGGAGGCGAGTCGCTGTCCGTGGCTCAGAACACTTACGCGGTCAACTGGTTCAAAGGGAAGGAGCTGAACCTGGTGTTTGGCCTCCAGCTCAGCATGGCTCGACTGGTAAGTGATTCACTTAACCAGGTTAAGAGCGATCAACTCACCGTGGATCTGGTGGATGAATGCTAACCACAATCCATGTATATTGATTTGAACATTTTGAATTGGCACTAAATACAAGGTAGGGGTTAAAATGTGTCTCGTGCTGTTTATATTGCAAAGAATGAAAGTGAATGACTACAAATTATGAGTTAAACGCTAGATGCGTGTACGGACATTTGTGTGACAATGTGACCAGAAGGTTGCTAGTTTGATCCCCAGATCCTTCTATCCGAGTGTCGATCTGGCTTTTGCCTTGCATGTCTCACTGCAACGTCAGTCTGTGAATGTGTGTACGAATGGGTTAATGTCAGGCAACGATTGTAAAGCCCTTTGAGTGGCCACTGGTTAGAAAAGCGCTACATAAATGCAGTCCATTTACCATATTCATCGATTGTTGGCACTCATGAAGTCAGAACTCATGATGGAACGCACTCATGGTGATTCATGGTGATCATTTATGGTGATCGGTCAACCATCAGTCAAACAGCACATATATCCCTAACATGACAACTTAACCACGTTAACCTGCATTCTGTGCTCCCTTCCCCTCTACTCTGCCGTTGTGCAGGGGAGTACAGTGAACATGAACATCATGGGCTGGGTGTACAGCAGAGTGGAGGATCTCATCGGCTCCAAGGGGCCCAGTACGCTTGGAACAGCCCTCATGATAGGTACGGTCTGTGTGGAAGCTTTTTAACACATTTTTTAATAGGACTTCTCCCAGCCCCTTGGCAACCAGTTAGGCACGTCTCTGGTTTTAAGGATTGTGGGAAGATGTTACTGGGAATTGAGTTACACGACAGGTTCTGATTAATTACACAAAAGAAAAAACAAATCAGGCTTAAATCATCCTTAAAACCACAAGTGGTCCACTTTAGGGCTCGAGTTGCACCTCCTTGATCACTCCGTTTGACAGAAGCGTCTTGGTGTTCTCCGATAACCAAGCCACTGGAGAGAGCACTGACAGAGCATTCTGTTTCTCATTCTGTTGGTGATGAATCACATGAGCCTCACTCTTCCTCCCGCCACTCTTTCGTCTCGTGCTTCACTTCCACATTCACAACCCTCCCTCTTAGCGTGTGATCTGGGCTGTTGCCATAACCACTGCAATAAGAAAATGTATTGCAGAAAGTAAGCCCTAAAACCAGCTCCAGTGTGAGCTCTTACTGCTTGGTCTTTGAACTGTCACATGAAATAAAACTTATCCTTGCTATCTTTGTTGTATTCAGGGAATGGGTTAACCTAGTAATTGTAAGTGCCTGGCCCTGGCACTAGAGCTGGGCGTTTAATCGATTTTTAACTATAATTCGAATTCACAGTTTACGATAATACTTTTTGATTAAAATCAATGTTAAAAAAAAAATATTTGAACCTTTTTATTTATATATTTTTTATCACGTAAAGTGACCTTAATCGGGTATTTACAGTAGCACCACCACTTCCCCTTCTCTGAGGTCCTGTATTTCCTAGCCACACCATCTCCTATTCAGAAAAAGTTAAACATCAGCATTGCAGCATGCGCTGAAAAAAAGTGTGTGTGTAGAGTTTGTCTAAACTCTGTGGAAACCAAAAGCAGCAGCACAACTCATTTATTCAAACATCTTAAACTGAGGCACACAGCAGAGTAGGAGATTTGGGTTATTAGGTGAGCGCTGCATGCAGCGCTCAACTATTGTTCTTCATAAGTTTTATTCTTTTTTTCTTTATTATTCTGTACAAACTTTGGGACCTATGTATCTCCTTCCTCAATTTTTGACCTAGAGACTCTGTCACACCAAATTTGTACCGGGTGCTAAATTTGAACCGGGTTACGTAATCCATTCCAAACCTGCCTAGCAACAGATGATCGCGGACGATCGCGTCGAATGACGTAGGAAAGTTCGCGAACATTCTCGATATCGTTCATTGGAGGGCGACAAGACAGATAACACTTATTTTACAAATTACATTATTAGACGTTCCTAATTACATTTATTAGCGTTCCTACACTCTTTAAACACCCAGTTTACTAGCTAAATTCGATTAAACAATTAAATGCAATACAAATATACAGTAAAAACAGTGTTATCTAGTTGACCGTTATCTGTATTATTGTTATTTCGTCTTTGGCACATGAGCGCGAATGTCTTTTGAAACCTACTTTATACACTCAGTTTACTAGCTAAATGCGATTAAACAATTAAATCCAATACAAATATAAAGTTAGGAACGCTAATAAATGTAATTAGGAACGCTAATAAATGTAATTTGTAAAATAAGTGTTATCTGTCTTGTCGCGCTCCATGAACCATATCGAGAATGTTCGTGAACCTACCTAGTCATTCGACGCGATCGTTTGCGGTCATCTGTTGCTAGGCAGGTTTGAAATGGATTACGTAACCCGGTACAAATTTGGCACCCGGTACAAATTTGGTGTGACAACTCCCTTCACATTTTTTAAATATTCAGAATAGCTTGGAATCGCGCACTTCTTTTCAGATTTTTTGAATATTTAATACTTTTTAAGATATTCTACTTTTAAAATATTATATTTTTTAACATGAGAGTCAATGGGAGGACGGCAGAGCAGTCTTCTGGTACTTCCAACAGTTAAAGACGTAACGTAACTAAATCAATTTTCAACCGTTTATCTTCGTTCCAACCATTTAACAAATATATACACTTGTATCTTCAATGAAATCTTAACGGAATTTCAATATCATATAAACTTTCTTCAGAATCACAGTTTTAGTTTCAAATCGTCATATTCTACAGTTGGTCCTATTGAAGCTGTCTGCCCATTCTGACTCTAAAATTACTAAAGACATCGTAAATCGGTCAAATTTCAACCGTTTACCTTCTTTCAAACCATTTAACAATCTACACAATTGTATCTTCAATAATATCCAAAATTTCGATATCATTTAAAATGTATTCAGAATAACAGTTTTAGTTTCATACCGGCTTCTTTTTTAGTTGTTTTTCAGTTGATTGAAAATTGACGCTGGAGCGTGATGACGTTCAGCAGTGTTGCCAGATTGGGCGTTTTCCCCGCTCTATTGGGCTATTTTCAATCACTCACCGGCTCTCTTAAACACACACACACAAACACCAGCAGTGCAGGGCAATACATTTGACCTTTTACATTTCTACGTTTTTAGCAATGCTTTGCGCTTTTCATTCAGCAGTCATTGTTTACTCCATTTAGACTTTTGAACTTTTGTTCAAATCCCTTCACTTGATTTGAACCATTTAACGTTTCTTTTTTTAATCTATGTGGCTTTAATAAAAAATATTTTCAACCTCACTTTGTACTAGAGCACTCACCACATTTTCTGCAGGAAATGCATTTTCTAGTTTATGTGCTTTTGTTAATCATTGTTATACTCCAAACTTAAATAAGATACATATTTGTAATTTATAGAAACATAATCGATTAAAATCAATTATCGGGTTTGGTTTGAAAAAAATCCAAGAGGTTATTTTTAGGCCAAATCGCTTAGCCCTACCAGGCACTTGTTCCTATGAATATCCTTACTGTACCGTGATCCCTTCTCTATGTGCCCTTCTCCCATTCCAGCCTCGGTCACATGCTTCTTCTCATTGGTATGTGCACTGGTGCTGGGCTACCTGGACCGGAGAGCAGAGAGGATCCTGAAGAAGGAGCAGGAGAAAAAAGGTGTGCCAAGCCCTACCAGTTATTGCCTTTTAAGTTTTTTTTCATTTATATATTTTTTTGTTTCCATTATTAGAGGAATATGTGGAGATGCTATGATATACATTTCAAGTAAAAATAAAATAATTAAAAGGATGAAAGAACTTAGACATTGTCCCTTTTGATAAAATAAATGGGCTTAGTGTGGCTTAATGGCCTTTAACTGAATCAAAGAAACTGAAAATAAGGACAACTGGAGATGGTATGCCCCTACACCCTCCTAGACCCTCCAAAAGGAAAACAGAAACTTTCATTAATAAACCCTATTCATAATCAAATATGAAGTAAATTGCCTCTGAACTAGCCAAAATAACAGCTTAATGTGAGTAACAAACCTGAAACCAAGTCTTAAAAGCAGATCATCCTAATGAAAGTGTGTAATGGAGATGGTTGGATCCTGTCTGGATGTGTGTCTACAGGAGAGGTGATCAATCTAGCATAACCGACGTGAAGGACTTCCCCTTATCACTGTGGCTCATCTTCATCATCTGTGTGGGGTACTACGTGGCCATCTTCCCCTTTATCGGCCTCGGACAGTGAGTACAGTGACAGAGCTTCCTCTTTAAGCCGTCACGATATCGCTTGGGTCAGCGCTTCATTACAATGCTTTGGGGAACATGCATAAGTGATGTTTTTTTTGTTGAACACGAGAACCGCATCCTAAAATGATATGCTAACAATGAACAGTCAACAATGAATCATAATAGCTGCGTTTCCATCCCCCTGGTTTTATGCAAATTTTGAAGTATTGAATCAGTAAACGCCGGTGATGGAAACACAAAAAAATGCATAATTCGCAAAGAAGTTTATCCGCTCGCTTGAGGTGGTTTTTGAGAAATGCGAAAGAGATTAAATGATCAAAATGGGAGATGGAAACACACTTTTCGAAGCAGCTGTGACGTAGCGAACGTTGAACAACACAAGTCTTCATCATTTCGCATTACAGAACAGCCATAGCCAACGCCTGGCGACATCAACTTGTAGAGTCAATATATATATATATTTTTTTTATGCATTTCTTTTAATGATACAGTGTCCATTAATCCGTGATCATATATGGGCACCTAAGTAATTCCAGTGAAATTGTCTCTTCAGCCTTCATAGACGAGAGCTGGGTACCTCTTGTGGAAAATGCCATTATTATTTATTATCTGATATCTCTGTTAATGCTGATCAGGTCCTTAAGTATGTGATTATAAAGGCTGCGACCTAATGTCGAATTCTAGTTATGCACGTATCCTTTTAAACGAGTGCATGGACCTTTGATGGCGCAATGCATTAATACTAGGATAATGAGGACGCTGAGAGTTAAATTGTAGGTATACTCTGGAAATTATGTGGGTATAAAGGCTGCGACGAATTTGATTTAAATAATGCACGTATCCCTTTAATAGTCCATGGAAGCAATGCCAATGGCAATCATAGATACCGTGTTGGAGCCGTGAAGGTTAACCGTTTTAAGGTATTACATCTTCAAGACTTTCACCTTTCAGATTGGAAAAGTGGACTATTGTGATTCATCAAGTATGCAGCTTGGCTCGATTATATCTAATGGGAAGCATTCAAAGGCGAATAGGCATTATTTTTTATATAAGTTAAAGTGAAATGACTAAATAACAACTACCAAGACAGCTCTCTGGGATTGTTGGTTTATTCACGTCTAATTTGGGCCCACTGTCCTATTTAATCGTTGCCATTGGTCAACAGCCAGGGAGGCAAACAAGGCGCAGGACACAGCTGAGGCATTCGTCTTTAGATTAGGGACAAAGAAAAATTCAATCACCAGTGTCTGCATATTGGTGGGTATCCATCTTGATCTCATGTTTCGTTGCTTTACACTCAGTTAACTCAACTATCCCAAAACATGGGAGTTTGAAGGCTATTAAAATAGCCTCCTAGGTCAACTTTTTCAGATTCAGTATTAGGAATCAATAACATCATTTACATCTCAATGAAGTCAAACCGAGATCAAGGTGCCAAGAGCTCTAGGAAATGTAATGCTTCTAGGTTATTCCTGGATCCGTTGAATAATAAATAATCGCCTATCAGGCATAACAGATGATGTATACCAGGCTTCCTGTGTTTCCCTGAGTCGATCTTTAAATTGGCCGGGCTGTATTTAGTTATACCTGGGTAAAGGAAGATCAGTGGAAAAAGAGGACCAAACCGCACTGCTGACTATGGAAGCACTGTTTGAGTTTCTATTGAGTGCGTTTCGTTCCCCGAAAATGCCGGGTCTCGACTTTCGTGGAACACGCTTGTTACAGCGGCAGAAGGTCAATACATTAGCCAAGGCAAATACATTATATCTTAGTGATTTGCCATGTGTTGAGGGAATTCAGCTGCAGGGGCCCGGGGGGGCATGTCGGTCCAATTGTTTGTCCGAGCCTATCAAACAGGCGGACTGTTCTGCACCAACATTGTTGTTCTTCATGTGTTTTTGTTGCTTAAGGGTTTTCTTTTTTGAAAAATTCAACTTCTCTCACAGCTCGAGCAAGAGCGACTCAACAGGTAATAGGGTTATTGTTACTTGCTTCTTTCCTTGGGTAAAGACGCTTGTTAATCACCAAATGTCATTTTTCATTTGTTCATATCTGTTTGAAATGTCTAATTTATTCAATTGAGCTCTTTGAGTCAGCGTTTTCTTTTTCACTGCCTTTTTGGTTGGATGATAAAACTGCCACACTGATCCTAACGAGTTATACACCTGAGCGATGATGAATTCACAAGAATGGGCAGTTATTGTACGACCTTCTTCACCTCTCACATTGACATAAAGAATAACATTGGACTTTTCCTGATAACAACAATGTGTTGTGAGTCAAACCAAACACGACACATGATAGAGATATTGCACGTGTGGCGGGTGTTTAGAATCCCGATACGCATTCTCATCTCGTATCCGCTCCATGCGCGTTTGGAGGTCCGCTTCCACCAGTTGTGTCGTACATCTTCTCGCCCCGCGAATCTCCATCTTGGGCTTTTCTGAGTGGGACTAAGACGGCGCGGAAGTGTTTCTGGAGTTCATGGTGTTGCGTGGTCACACGCTCGCGCCTCACAATTGCGATGCTGGCTGCCAGTTCTGGAACCCCATGGTCTCGCCATGCGACTTCAAAATTGGCAGTATGCTATACGATTGTAAGGTGTTTTGTTAATGCGTTCACTTTTGAAATGTGTTTGGCTCTACGCAGCAGCACTGTGTCATGTAGGATGCCGTCTGTGTTCTACGCGAGTCTTGCTGGTTTCCTGACTCCCTGCCTGGCCTGTCTCTGTGGCCCAATGGTGGCAGTCGTGCGTGCCTGAATCAATCAACTGGGAAAGACTACCACGGTTGTCGTAACACTTACGGACTATACATGTCTGCGGACGGGATACCTCCTTTCACGTCTAATTGTCATTTGTCGTTGTTGTAATACTCAACATTTAGGAAACTGCTTTTGCAATTGTTCGAAGATGCAAGAACCGTACTTTACCGAGCAGCCAAATATGATTACTGGGTCTTCTTTTCTTTGATGAATTAGTTATTGTTAGTCGCTTCTTCGGATAAAAGCGTCTGATAATGTCCTCCTAAATGTTAATATTGTCTAAATGTGTGACTCAACTTTTTCATCGTTGGCTTCACACCTGGCGTGTATATTCCATCTCAGTGTGACGTGGTGCTCAAGACCAACAAAGGGGAATTTATTAGTGATTGCAGTCCAGTCATCGTGTGTTACCTTTTTTTATTTGGTTTATCAAAAATGTGTCTCAATGCATACAGTTGCTGCAAGGCTTATTCTGCCACCCCATAATGGCGATCAGGCCCAACCCATTAAGAGGCCCAGTTCTTAACGAGGTCAAGTGGTTGACCACCCTTCCCCTCCCATTGTTAGCATGCAGTCAATTCCAGAACCTGGAGGCCTGGGCTCTGATTTTCGCATTTGGCGGCCGGGGGATTCCTAGACAAACAGAGGATACCTATTCCTGGAGGCTCTTCTTCTACGCATGCATTGACACGTCAGTAATCGGAGTCCTCTGTAGTGCACTTGTGGGATGAAGCCCCTCCCTGATCGTTCGTCCAGAGATCTATTTGTTGTTCCCTGGCTCATGTGCTTACCCTCCTTCTCTTTTCTACTCCCCTGCAGTCTCACCTGATTGTGTGGTTGCTGCCTCTACTTGGTGGACTTCCTTCAGGATAAGGATGCAGGGCAGTAGCGTTACTTCGTTAGATTTTAGGTTGCGTTAATTAATGTCAGATTTCCTGTTACTATACCAGCCAGAGTACACGGACAGAATAATTACACTCTGGATTTGCCTTTTAACTTTTTACTATTCTAATTACATGTTTTAAACATATATATTTATTTACATTTGCTTTACTTTAATGTATTTGTTTACCCGATTAATTGGGTTATCTTCTATTTACTTACTCGCAAGTTTTACCGGTGCTAGTGCCCCTAAAAGTTACAGCTTGAGAGCCCCAGTGTATCTGTCATACGCTTGGCCAGATATTCGCACTAATAGGGTTTGTCTGTACCCCTTCAGCTCTCTCCCTAGGACCTCTTCCCAGCGCGTGGAGATGAACCTGTCCAGCCGCGCCGAGCCACAGGCTCTACGAAAGACTAGACTCAGGAGAACAGGCCAGACTCCGCAGAAGAGGCCCCTTCCAGACTCGGAGTGAGATTATCGGATCGTATGTCCCCCGGAGTGTCATGTCCTCGATTATTTCCTATTTTATGGGTGTATCCCCTCCTGTCCTGTGTGTCACCTCCTGATTTTTCTGTGTCAGTCAGTATGTCCCTGTCGTCCGGTCCTAGTCCCCTATTAAAATCACACTGCCTGCAATACTATGAACACGCTAGATGCGTGTTGCCAATGGTGGTTACACATCGCCAGATAAATGATTGGAATTAGGCGTCTTAGAATCAGTGGAAAAGTTGGTGTTAACGAGTTTAAACCAAAAACATTGATTAATAAATGATAGACATAACACAGAAACCATCACGTGCTTAACGAAGAGCTAACTACAACACCTGTGATTAACGAGTAACATCAACAGTGGATGTGCTATTGAAAGCACTGTATTGCATGGTACTGTGTCCCTGACCGATAAATTGTACCAAAGCAACTTAGCACACATGTGAGATGGTCATTACCTACTTTAGGTTGAAAAGAATAGAGCCGCCCGGGAGTATCTACAATGGGAAATTGATATTTTAAAACCGTATGTTAATAGCAATAGAACCAAGTTATTTGTCAAGTGTGATATGTTGGTGTACTATGCAGGAGAATTGATACGACATCAAGCGCTTCGTAGAGGTTATGACGCTACTAACTTCACATTTTGTAATTATGATATACTGACGATGATGAAAGATGAGAGGGGAAGCACATAGACCAAATTGGTCCTGGG